>JABEEM010000046.1:78297-92200 GCA_013363185.1 Fusarium secorum
CTGCCTTGAACCTTAAGATCCAATTGAACGAACAAGTGGCTTCAATCCACGAGCACAAAAAAGATGTTTCCCCCCTCCTGGGCAGGCCAAATACCCTCTCCATCTTCATCTTCATCCTCTCACCGTTCACGATGACCTCCCTCCGCATCGTCGCTGCAATTGTGCTGATCTCAACCTTCATCACCTCTTTCACTTCAGCCCAACAATGCAGCTACAAAACACACAAGCCGAGGCGCTCTAGCCCTGTTACCGCTCCCGATTGGGAATATTCCGTCGTTCACAATAAGTTCATACAACCTCGAACCATCTTGTTTGATACCGAGGGTGCTCTCCTTGTTCTAGATTCTGTAGGCGGTATACAGCACGTGCTGCTCGATGACACTGATCCCGCAGGAGGAAGATGTGTCCGAATGGCAAAGAAGACGACTTTGCTCAAAAAGGACAGTGTACGTTTTCATCCACGGTCTCTTACACTATCGGTCACCAACTGATGAATTTACAGCTAAACCACGGGCTCGCGCTTTCAAAGGATGGCCGCACCATATATGCCTCCTCACCAAAGAGCGTCTTTTCATACTCTTACGATCCCGTAAATGTCACGCTGGATAAAGAGTCAGAGAAGATGGTAGTCGACAACATGGCTAGCGACGGCCATACATGGCGATCCCTTCTCATATCACAGAAAAACCCTGATATGCTTATCGTTTCCCGAGGGAGCGGCCTAAATACCGACCCGCAAGCCGAGACGCTTTCCTCTGGCCGCGCTCAGATCCGTGTCTTCAACATGTCAGCTTTGGATCCCAGATTACCCGATATGAAGCCCTATGACTTCGCTAATGACGGTGTCCGCCTCGGCTGGGGTCTGCGCAACGCTCAGGGCCTAGCAGAACACCCCGTTACTGGTGGAATATTCAGTACTGAGAACTCCTATGAAACCCTCGAACGGGATGGCAAAGATATCAGCCTTGACAACCCGGGCGAAGAGATGAACTTCCACGGATATCTCAATGGTTCTACGGAGAGCAGCGGCGGCAACTATGGCTACCCTTTTTGCTATAGCTTGTGGTCCACACGCAAGTTTCCTAGCCTCGATGTATTGAAAATTGGCGAACAGTTTGGTGCTGATCGGAAGTCTGAGCATTCTCGTCGAACCGATGAGGAATGCCGAAGGGATTATGTTGCTCCTGTCCAAGTGTTCCAAGCCCAGTCTGCGCCTATAGGCCTTGAATTCAACCAGGACGGCACACGAGCAGCTATCGCTTTCCATGGAAGCTGTAAGTTACCATCCCACTTTACCCTACCCCCCTGAGCCAGTTGACTGACATACCTTACTCAGGGAACCGTTTTGACCCGGTGGGATATCAAGTCGCACTTAACGACTTCAAAGAGGGACAACCTGCGATCGCCGCTATAGGAAGCAGAAATGCCACCACACCCATCATTTTCAACAAAAACATCAAGAAATGCGGGGAGGACTGTTTCCGCCCTGTCAGCCTGGCCTGGGACAAGAAGAATCGGTTGTTCTTCTCCTCTGATACAACTCACGAGATTTTTGTGCTATATAACACACGGGAGGCCCACCAAGCAGATTAGAATAGCACTAAAGGGGTCTAAGTTTGGGGAGGCAATAAAGACACTGCCTAAGCGATAGAAATATTTCTCTGGGTAATTTAGCTTGAGCTTAGGGCACTTTTTACTGGGTTTATTTTGGCACGTCTCTCTGAAATCTGAAGTTTTCTTGCTCCTGACGATAATTCAGCCTTTACGCGAACGTCCCAAGTTGGAACAGCAGCTTACCTATGAGCCGTGGGCATAGCTGTTCGTATTTCCATAGCAATTGAATATTCAAGGATCGATAACATAACATTGCAAGAGTTTCTCAGTTCTATTACTGAGCCAGAGCGGCTCTCTTCATCCATCACAATATCCCACCAGAAAAGTAGCCTGGTCCAAGCCTCATGTTATACGCAAGCCCATGCATAGCGTTGGTTATTCGGCTACATTCGCGCTCATCACATTGCGTCCCACATCGGGATCAAGAGGTCATAGCAAGATAATCACCCTTTTGTTTGCCTTGAACGCCTGGCTCTCTTATTTGTACTCATAGTTGCGTCGCGCTTTACTCTGCCTCCATCTATTCCTCAATTGTCTTGACGCACTCCCACTCGCCTCGGAGGTTCTCCTTCCACAACGACACCTTGTTGTCCTGTCCGCTTACCGCCAGCACATTGCCGCTGAGCGACCAGCTAACTCGCCACACAGCCGCCTCAAAGTTGAGAACCTTGGACTCCCATTGGGTGGGGTTTGAGGGGTCGGATGTCCAGATACGGACCGTCTTGTCCTGCGAAGCAGAAGCGATGTAGGACTTTTGGAGGACAGTAGGGGACCAGGCAACATCACGAACCCAGTCGGTGTGTCCAGTCAGGGGCTCACGCTCTTGCTTGTATGTCTGAGAAGCAGCATCAAAAGCCCAGATCTTGAGGACGTTGTCGCTGCCGCCAGAAACGAACCGTCGGTTGCCGATTGCACCAGGACCAGGCGCGCTGCTGACGATGCTTCCAGGGGTAGTAGCGGGAGCCCAGGAGACAGAGTTGACGCCGAGACCGTGGGCGGGGAAGATTGTGTGGTCGATGCTGTTATCCTTGAACTCGAGAACGCTCACATTGCCGTCGGAGGAGGCGCATGCTAGCAGACAGCCAGCCTCATGGGGAGACCACGAAACGACGTTGACCGAGGCCTTGTGTAGATTGAAATCGTAAATTCGCTGCCATGCGTTGTTCTGTCCGCCCTGCTCTTTCCAGATGAATACCTTGCCATCGTAGCCAGCCGATGCGAGGATGTTGCCATACTTGGGATGCGCCCAAGCGACACACCAGACGGCACCCTCATGTCTGTAAGTCGACCCTGTCAGCTTCCCCTCCCTAGGTATGGGAATATGTCAAGCCTACCCCTTGAGAGTCTCGATCAATCGCTGGGTTTCGCCCTCAATCTCAAAGATCTTGATCGTCTTGTCGCCAGAGCAGGTAGCTAGCTTGCGCCCGTAGTAATCGAGGACAGCATCATGCTGGGAGTAGCTGTCAGTATGATTCGAAGTCGTAGGGAGATATCGTGTCGAGCTTGGCTATGAGTTGCATAGCTTCGAGTTGCATCGATCGGGAGCGGGAACGTACAATCATGTCCTCATGACCAGAGTTGGTGATAACTTGCGCCGACTAAAGGGGTGGGTTAGCTATAATAGACAAGTTTGGTTTGGGTGTTGCTCGCTAAAGATGGGACAAGATGGGGATCTCATGATTCATGTATAACTTACCATCCTGCTAGATTTCACACCAAAGTTACAGCGCAAAAGTAAACAAGAAAAAAGGATGAAATATAGAAAAGGTGGCTATCAGAGGACACGATACCGCCCATGGCCTGGAGCTATCTGAGGTGGCCCGCGCGAGACCGTGGCGGTGGTGACAGTTGGCCAAGCTTGAGATCACGTGGATATAAGCGTGACCACGATTTGAATACAAGTACTGTACGTAGAAACCCCCACTTGCCGCATTTGTATCCGAACGGCGCAGTACGTACCGAGTTTAATGTTGCCTCGGCGCATGGAGGCTTCCCCGGAGTGAGACGGGGCGGGAGAGCGGGCAATCACGAGCCATCGGGACTCGGTCTTGAATTGGTAACTTGGACTTGATTTCTGGGGAAAGCGGCTCTTGGATTATTCATCTTCAACCTCGCATCTTCATTTTGATCTTCAGCCTCCTATAATCAGTTTTCAACAGCTTCAACGTCAGACATTCCTACTATATACCACTATATACGCGCCACTAGACCCATCACGTAGGCCGAGGTATACTACCTACCTACTCCATACTCTCTCAGCATCTTCATCAACCCATATACCCAACATCTCACTAGATCATGGCGGACGCTTCGTGTAGCGGAGGAACACCCTTCAAGCGTCTTATCGACCACCAGGCCCGAGATGTCAGCCACCATCAAGACAGACTCATAGATCGCGCTGGCCCTCAAGGTCATGCTGTAAGCACTCACGTATTCACCAGAGACTTATAAACTGAACATTATCAGTCCTTCAGATCTACGCCACAACAAATGCAAGGCGCAGATGGCTTTGGCGCGTTCATGGATGGCCCATCAACTCTTCCAGGTATTCCTCAGCATCATGCAGCAGGAAGATTAGCAGCCCATGCCGCTGTCCTTGAGCAAGGACACTCGCCAGCCTTTCACGCTGCGCAAGCGCCACAGTTTCGTCAAGGGCATCATTCTCCCTCTGTGGACGTAAGCAACTGGGCAGCAGACTTCAACCGCTTCGCAAATCAGTCACAGCAGCGTCAACCTCTTCAGAATGGCTTCGCCCAGCCCGCACCTCAGATGCATCAACCAGCTCCCCAGATGAACTTCCAAGCCGCATTCGTTCAACCAAGCGCTGCTTTCGCTCCTATGTATGGCCAGGCCAACGGTGCTTTCATGAACGGCAATGCTGCCACGACTCAAGAGGCTGGGTTCGATGATGAAATGTCAAAGTGGATGGCTAACAACACTGGTGGCGGGATGCAAGAGGTTGACGCCATGATGGACCGGATGGCTCGTGAGCTGGAACTCAATGACGCAGCAATAGCACAGGCTGAAGCTCAAGAAGCCTCGCAACAGGAGACAACCACTGAACCGACATTGGAGGCTAACCCTACCAACCTCGCAACTCCAGATATTGCCAGCCTTTCTCTTGAGGCAGAGGAGCCAGTGGTCACAGAGCCTGTTGAGGCGACAAAGACAAAATCAGAAGTTGCAGATGCTGCAGAGCGTCTTCTTGAGTCAGTCGAGCATGAGGATGGCGAGAAGTGGAAGAACTCAGTCTTCTTGTCGTTGATGCGAGATTTCCGAGATGGAAGGAAAGACATCATCGACAATGAGATTCGGGAAACCCCGGAGAACGAGGGAGCTGTTGCGAAAGACGCTCAGTGACGCCCGCGAGACCTTGACGAAATCAGGCGCACAGCCTTGAGGCTATGTTTACAAAATCATGATACTATCGAACGTTCTCCAACAAATTTTAGTAGTCCACGTCAAGACGAGTTGACGTCACGGTGGGAGGTTGGATCAATGAACGACTCG
Source organism: Fusarium secorum (assembly GCA_013363185.1). Taxonomy (NCBI): domain Eukaryota; kingdom Fungi; phylum Ascomycota; class Sordariomycetes; order Hypocreales; family Nectriaceae; genus Fusarium; species Fusarium secorum. Next base: position 83,422 of record JABEEM010000046.1, read on the forward strand.
CTGTGGGACGCAGCCTCGTTTCCTAGTTCTTGCGCCGAACATCTCAGTCGAACGACGTTCTAGGATAATAGAATCATAACTGATCAAGCCGGACCTTTAAGGTCCATTGGAGCAGAGAGGTATCGCTTTGTCCAGGTACATAAGGCTATTCATGCACATCATTGTGAGAAAGTCATCATCGGGTACGAATCTGTTTGAATCAACAGGAGTTGAATTGACCATAATTTCAAGTACAACTGAAAATCATATTTTCAGGCTGATCACAGCGGGTTTATGTACCATTGACAGTGAAAAAAAAGACGCCTGTAGCCAACGTAAAACACAATCACAAATCAAAGGACTTAAATGAATCAATAGGCATTTCTTTTCATAAGCGGTCAGTCGCTCCCATAACTCCAGATATTCCCTTCCTTTCATTTGTGGCCCAAAATGTACTCCGTTACATGACTCTCGTTCCTTCTCGCATGATGCAATCTTGAGTAATGACAGAAAATCAGTGTAGACACGACGGATATATAAGAATCGTGTCATCCAGTAATGGCCCCCTTAGTCTTGTATGTATAACGCCGTGATATCGAAGAGGAATGTGTAAGGTATAAAATGGCAGGGCTCGTCATGTATAAATAAGTGAGCCCATGCCAAATAAGGGCAATATAAATGAGATCAACTCTTTATAGTGACGTCCATGAGCAACCACAATCGGTAAGTGATGGGTTTGTTCGTTTCAGCAACTGTCGAAGCGCTTTCTTGGTCTCAAGTTCTGAGCGCTTTGTGAAGGTAAGGTCCAGGTCATCAACATCCTCATCCTCCTGTTCAACAATGACCATCACAATCTTCTTACCATCTTTTTCGAGTGGCTCCGCCACATCTCCGTTGCCAACGATCTCGTATTGAGTGCAAGTCGCCACGGATTGTTCGCCCCATAGAAATCGGCGCTCAACCATCTTGTAAACATGGGGGAACATGGGCACAGGTTGTTTCCAAGAGCTCCAGTCGGCCGTGGATGTGCTAGAATAAGTGCTGTATGTGGTAGTGGCACCTCCAGAAACAGTAGCTGAAGCAGGGGGGTGATAGGTCGAAGAATTTTCACCGGGGTAAATAAAGAACTCGATGACAGTGTCTGGCCATGTACATATCCAAGGCTTATCGCCCTTCTTGGCGTTTGGGGGGGCCTTGTTCTTAAATCGATGGAAAGAGTTGTAGTCTTCGTATTCGTCGTCGCCGTCCCAACCGCGCTTGCTCAGGGCAGCACCGAACTTCTTCTCGGAAACGATGACAGTCTTATTGTACTTTGTCCTCATCCACCAAGCAGGACCGCGTGCAAGTTCCAACGTGTCGTTAACTAATATCATAGGCGTTGGCTCAGGAATGCTGGGAGGTTGAGCACCCCATGGAAATGGCGTGTCCTTATCAGGAATAGCTTTGAGAGTCATATTGTAGCAAGGTTTGGACTTGGATTTTGTGCCATTATCGATCTGAATCGACCACATAGGGATGACTATGTCACAGGACCAGGCCGATGACTGTTGCGAGTCGTTGAAACAGGCATTGCTATTCTGAGGGCTAGGGTCAATATTGGGGAGTGCAAAACGCCCTGTGGCCACTTGGGGCAAGTCAGTCGGTATGGCTGTGATGATCTCAGGGTCATATGTTGTCGTGGTCGGAGGTTGGTAGGAATATTTGCTGGACAGGAGTTAGCATGATAGTGAAGGTCAATGGCAAAACTTACTCATTTGGATCGGGGGGTTCATCTGTGTTATTGTTATGGTTTTTCGTGAGCATAGTGCCAATAACGGCACCCATGATGATGCCCATGAGAATCAAGCCAACAAGCAGAAGACAAATAGCCCAGTAAGGTACAATTCCCCAGAGCTTCTTCTTTGCCCGGCGTTGCCATTTATTGACAGTAGGCTTCTCGGAAGTTTCGGCGGCGGCGGTGTTGATGTCGTGATGGCTGGCGTCGGAGGCATGGCTTCTGACTGAAGGCCGGGTCCTCGGCAAAGCTAGATCATCATCCGTTGATGAGAATTCAGGATCGCGAGTTGCCATACCAATTCCGCCAGCTCCTGGAATTTCCCTGGTGGGGGATGGGGGTTCCGACACGGGTGATACTGGCGATACAGGTGTTTGTGTTGCTGGTTTGGGCACATACGCATTATCCGGATATCTGGTGTAGGGCGGCAGTTCCTCCATATGGCCCAATGGGCCCACCAAATCACCTGCCTCTTCTCCATCCGGTCCTAGTTGTCGCTGATAAGTTCCTCCCAAGCCATTGAATCCCACTGGGATAGAGGGTGCGCTGCTCTCGCCGGAGGTGGTGTTTTGTGTGTAAAGAGCATATGGATGAGTTGGAGCTTGAGTGCCTCCGTAAGAGCGATCTTCTGGTATGACTGCGTTGGCGGTGGTTGATGTAGTAGCCACACTCATTGTTCGCTGAGGATACATCTGATATGGATGAGAGGGGCCAGACGGGCCTGTGTATGGACTTTCGGCACGAATGACCGGGGAATCTGACGATAGGCTGTGATTGTTGCGTATATGAGATCGGTCAGCAGTTGATGTACCGTCGTTTCGAAGAGCAAGGGAATCATGATTTCGGTGAGGCTTGGAGATGCTAGAAGGTCGATTGCGGATAGCAGGAGCAATTTGGTCTGATCCAGAGACAAGGGGTGCCTGTGATGACTTTGTCGATGCCGATTGCTGGGAAAAGGATTCAGTCGAGGATAATGACGATTCGGGTTGGGTATTGGAGTTTGAAGTCGGGTTTATGGAAGAGGAAGAGGTGGCATTATCGGAGGGTCGGAAGCCATCCGCTACCATCATGGCACTGAGGTCGTAGTCATCGTCGGCACCACTACCAGTGGACAGCCTCAAGGAACGCGAGCGCCGAGTCGATGAGCGACGCGAGTTGCTAGAGTCCTTCCCGTTGCTGGGATCCATGGCGTGGTGGAGAGGGAGGCCAGGGCTTCAAGCCAAAGACGCCGGCAAGGGCGTGCCCTACAAGTCGTTGAATTTCGAGAGGTTGAAGTCGACGTCGAGAATCAAAGGGGCGATGAACGGTCGGGATTCGAAGGGAAGCGGTCGGCAAGCCAATGGCGAAGGGAGTCGATTTCGGGAGACAAAGTCAGATAAGGAGACAGTTTGTAGCGAGCGAATTGAGTTCGAAACGGGAAATTCGATGACTCGAGTCAGGTCGATAGTCGGATGAGCGAGAGTGATTTGAGAGATTGAAACCGATTCGATTCGATTGATGATGGTGATGATGATGATGATTTGTTAAGTCGTGGTTAGGATGGATCGATGGGGATTGACAGGATGGATGGACAGAACTGCAAAAAGCCAAGAAAGAGAAAGCGGGTTTCGAAGAGGAGCGAGGGAGCGACTGGGAGTGGCTACACAACAGACACAGAAGGAGGGAGACTGGGAGAACAGACCAACAGGAGACAAGCAGGTGCCATACCAAGAGAGGATCCCGACTTTCACAGCGGGCTTTGGTGGACCCAAAGCCCCATCCTAAGCCAGTCAGAACTGGTCTGGAAGGGGGAAGACCTCTAGGGAGTCTGGGCTAGGCTCAAGATGGTCTAGAACTACCTGAGCTAGCAATTCAGCCTAGGTTTTTTGTTTTCCTTGGACCTGAGTTGAGTTAACTACCAGAAGAGTTCAGGGCGCGAGAAAGCTTATTAAAGGCCTAACTCGAGACACAAAGAAGAGGCATGCACGAGGAAGAAGACGGCTGTGCGACACTCAGCACATTCTTAATCCCATCAAGCAGTCATGATCTGCAAAAGATTAAATCTCTTATCTGCAATTGAACCCTCCGTGTACCCCAATGTGTGTCCTCTCTCTCCCATCATCAGAGGGTACAGTAAAAACCACAAATCCCCCTGGGTTGGCAGTGCAAGTGCCTGGGGCCAGGTTTGGAACGGCGGACCTGGGCTAGGGGCGAGTGAGCGCCCTGGATCATGCGATTGGTGGATCGAGGACCCCGTTTCGAGCAACAGCCAGTGAAGCAGCTTGGAGTGGTTTCAGCGAGCAGCATTGGGCTTGTCTTTGTGGATGGATCACTAATGGAGAGGTTTCATTCCTGCGTCATTGGTCATCGTAACTTGGCTACTCGCAAGACTCTATTTTTGAGGGTTTGTGTACGGATATGCATAGTTGGGTGTTGATATTGGTGTTTACATGGTGGATCCTCGTATTTACAGACAGTCAGTCAGTCAGTCATCCATTCCCTCGACACATCATGATGCAAATTAACTAAGGTATACCATATATGGATATAACTAGTCGTTGCCATCATCCTCATCATTGGAAGTCTCGGCAATGATTCCATGGCTTTCAGTCATCCATCCATTGTTATGGATACCTACCTACTGTCACCGTCGGCTCTTCTCCCGCTTGGCAACCAAACCTGACTAGTGGTTGTGCAGCATCAGTAGCACACTCCGAGGCATTGGCCTTCCATTATCGGTTCCAGTTGGTTTTTCACGCGCCAAGATCCTTGTGCGAATGGTACCTTTTGTTTACAGTCGAGTTCAAACTGCCGTGATCAGTTCAGGGTCTATACCATGAACAATTATAAAGATGGGCAATCTGATCATCGGTGGAAGAAAGATCAGGTGAAGTAAGTCATGAACTGACTCCCATTCTCTGTTTCACTGCATGGCTTGTCAGCACTCAAGTTCAGGCGCTTCCTTACTTCCATCACATTCCTCACATCGCACTGCACGAAATGGGCGATCCCGGCCGAATCGGCAGCGATGCTCTCTCCTGATTCCCAGGTCTCAGTCCAGTCCGTCAGTGTCTGTCATTCCCGGTCTCCGCTGATCTCACCAAGATGATCTAAATATTTGCTCACTCAAGCGAAAACCCCATCTTCATAACAGATCCACATAATGTCCAAGTTTTTTCAACTCGTCTTCTAGAATTGTAGAATTGTCATTTGTCGATTTGCACAGAGCGAGGGCTTTGTCGATGTTAATTTCCCAATTTGTTCTGAATAGCATCCAACGGTCGGCTAGTCGGCTCTCTCTCCCTGTATCCCTGAAGGCTTGCACGTGGGCTATCCCTCATCTCACCTGTGTTGAGCTTTGGCTGTCTCTCAGGTTCATGTAGTCTGCTGTACTCTATGCTTCGGAAACGTGCAACACGACTCGGAGCATGCTCAACGGCGCACTTACTCTCAGAGGAGTACATTATCCAACCAGAGTCTTCATCTCGCGTCTCTCAAGATGCAGGCAAAGTTGAACGATTTCGATGTATGCGTTGTCACTGAGAAGATGGTGTCAGACAGATGGTTCTCATTGATCTTTGCGCAGGCAGGTGAGATCTCTCTCTTATATCTGCCACACCGGTTGAAAATGAAGCGTTGAAAATGCTCGCCTTGTTTTTTCTAGCCCACTCTCTTGTCATTTCTGGGGTACAGTAGTTTCCAACTGCCGGTTAACAAATGAACCAACCATGATACTTAACCCAACTCTCGGGTTGCCTGGTGTCTTAACCACATGTTCAACATGAATGTCATTAGACAACGAGTTGAGCACTCGCATAGTCCACAGATCACACGATTGACAAGATGAATCCTTCAGAGTGGTGATCTGTGTGAAATGATGATCGTACCAGGTATGCTAGATTGTCAGACCTTGTATACAGCATTATGCTACCAGAATATCAAATACACAATCTCTGTTATCAGGCCATCGACTACATGTCACCCTACAATCAAATGTTCACATCTGGCAACCTATAAAGTCCTAGAATAGTTTATCAATGAAGCTCAGAAAGACACTCACAGTATGCAACTCTCGACCCTTTATCCCTGGATCGTCAGCCTTATAATTCATGTTTCGTTTCGGTTCTGCACTTCCACATGCCTCTTGGCTCCAAACAGCAACTCTACCCTTTCCAAAGGCGGTTATTTTTAAACCCGGTCACATTCTTGCTCACCTCGCAACTGCATAAAACCTCTTCCAATCCCATCATGTCACAGCACAACCCCCTCTCTCACGCATAACCAACCAGTCAACCCTGTTACGGCGGCAGCTTGCATGCTCCAGCAGCCAATCGTTTCGGCTCAACATCACCGCTTGAAAACGTACCGCGTAGAGCAGTCCACCGCACTGCAGCCTCGTTTAACTTGTTTCGCTCCAGATAAGAGGCAGTGAGAAAAGAAGAAAAGGCAGCCACATCGAAATGCATGCAGCTGCATGACGTCTAGGCGTCAGTTATCCACTGTCCTCGAGCGTTCGCATGGCTCCGCAGCCTGTTGTGTTTAGTTAAAGTGTCCTGATTTTTTATGATATTCGTTCGTGGCTTATGCTGTCAAACGGGTCCTGTGTCAGCCAAGTTTCAAGGAACTTGGACTCTTGGCCAATTTCAGTTCCATGGGCTGTGTCTGTTCGTGTTCCGTGGCCAATTAAGTTGATCAACCCGAGCTGTCAATCGCATAGTTCAACTTAATATCTCATCGTCTACTTGACAACTACTGGCGAACCACTACAACGTGCAGTGTGTTCGCTTCACATTAAACTACTCGCCCACGAGATTTGCATCTCTTACACCCTCATCTCCGTCCTAGATCATCTATCACCTTACCCCTCTCCAAAGCAGGGCGAACGTGGCGCACGATCGTCCAGCTTGCACAGCGTCCATGACCCCTTGGCTGCTCGCCCGAGAGCCTCAAGGAACGTCTGTTCCCTCCCGCCGTCAGCCAAAATTCACTGGCGGCCCGTCACTTGCAGCGTACCGGTACCGTACCGTCCTGCACATCACTTGGAGAGTCGTATCGTGTAAGCCCGCTCGCACAGAAGACGCTGCACGACGGACGGTCTTGACACCCACTCACTTGCTGACTCCAGACTCCCCCTGTCGTTCTTTGCTTCTGCCGCTACCACGGCCTGTCCTGTTGTGCAATGTGCAACAACCATAGGAGACAATAGCCTCTTTTCTCGTCGCCCGCAGAATATGAGATGCCTTGACGAGGCAGCCGATCCTGACGATTGCTTTTGTGCAATGATCAATTCCGAGTACGTAGACGTTGTGTAGACTTCGCCTAGTCCGTGTGTTTAGTTCCCGTCTATATCATGCTCCCATGTCCGTCTCTCGTTTGCCTCGTCCTTTCTTCTTTAGCTCTTCATGTCGATCTCTTCTCTCTTGAACAAGGAACCCCTTCTTTCTATTGCTCATTCTACCACGCTTGGCAAGCATCACCTTGCCTTCGGCACAACACCAGCCTCAGCTCACTGCTTTGGTTCGTGAACTGCACACCATCAACACATTCTGACTTCGCAAACTCATCGCCACCCGCCTCATTCTCCAAGTAATTACCATCTCTAATAGTCCACCATGTCACGTTCATCCGTCTACTCAGATGACAGCCGCTCATCGGCATGGACGACTACTTATACCCGGATACCCAAGAAACAGCCCAAGGCTCTCCGCTTTCTCTCATGGGTAGCTGGAGCACCACCTGGAGCTACAGCTGTCAAGAAGAGAACAAGAGACTACCGTGATGACCGTTCAGTCAGTTCCGGTGGCTCGACGTTCTCTAACTGGGATCAGTCCGACACACAACTCTACTGGGTTGTTCATCCCAACAGCTACTACTACAGCGGTAGCAGTAGGGGTAGCACCAGCAGTGGACATAGTAAGCGAAGTGGACGGAGCCACAAGAGCGGAGGTGGCTCCCGTAAGCACTTTGACGGAGCCGTTCCCCGGCCGGTGGTTCAGCCGATGAACATGAACGGAGGCCCCCCACCACAACATCCACCTCCGCCTCCGATGGCCCCACCCATGGACGGAGGCTACGACGGCGGCCCAGGTTATGATGCCGGCTACGGCGATGGTATCTATGATGAAGGCTACGATCCCAATTTCGGTGGTGGTCCTCCTCCGGCCCCGATGATGGGCGGATATGCTGGTCCTCCTCCTCCTCACATGCCTCCGCCACCTCCCATGCATCCCCAAATGCCCGGTGGAATGCCCGGCGGAGCTCCTTTTATCGACTTGACTGGGCAGAACCACCCAGGAGGTAGAGGAGGTCCCTCTTCAGAATCAGACGGTTGGAGTTCTGAGGAAGATTAGTCTTGAGACTGGGTCAACGAGCAGAACCTATTGAGTAGTGTTATGCTTTCTGTTCACGTTGATGATTGTGTTCGGATATGTATTGCTAACAAACTTGGGATGGCGAACATGGCGTTATGGGGAATCAGTTATGAGACAACTGAGGGTTATGAATGAATTTATGATTGCTTACACGCATCAATTTAACGAATGTCGCTTGCTGTTCTTTGCTTCTTCTTGGCATAGCCATTGGCGCATTAATCTCTTGCACTTCAAGCTGCAGGTTTGGTGGTGCGGTTATATGCGTACATAGTTTGATATTACGAGTAGCTGCTCTACATCTTTTGTTCCAATGTTATACTTTAGGGAGAATGGTATCACAACCATTACTTCGAATTGCCTGAACTACGTCACAAATGACTGCCTCCATCGAATGACACACCGTTCTAGCAGTTCAGTCATGGACCTGTATAACAAGGAACGAAACCAGAATTGTTAATATCCATATTGAAACGTGAGGGTCTAGACCTTTCGATGATTGATTGCTACTGGATAACTGAAGGACAAAATGACGTAGGGATAGAGTCTCGACCATTCACATGCCTCTAACGACTCAAGAAGTGTCGTGTGCTCCCTCTCACGAACAAGCTGCTATGCGTAATATCTGCGGTAGCAAGAAGAAGAAAAAAAGCCTTGGTGTTTGCCTATTTCATTTTTC
>JABEEM010000046.1:92216-127001 GCA_013363185.1 Fusarium secorum
CCCCCCCCCCCTTCGGCTTTGAGCGATGCACCAAAGTCTGCAATTCATCAAATGTTCCTAACCCCCCCTGTCGACAAGACCCTTTGACCCTACGCATCAGCCAATGATATTCATCAGCCGGTGTTCGCTTGCCGGGAAATGTTTGAAACATAGCCTCCCGGTGGAACAGATACGGTCTAGCGCCCGATTGGATCTCGACGCCGCCGTGACTCTTCCCGGGTGAAGCTCCGCCGGGAGGCTTGGGCTAAGAGTGCGGTGTAAGTCAACAAGATAGATAGATAGATAGATAGACAAAGGGGGAGAAAAGGTCTAGATTGAATATGACGACAGTGGTCTTAAGGCATGAAAGAAACACCCTGATTAGTTATCCCTGCTTTGACTGTATGTATAATGCGTTGGAAAATGCAGTCATCCTGTAAGTGTCGTACTGTATATGCAGCCTGAACCAATCCAATGTGTTGACTCGTTTTGCTCACAGAAAAGAGGCAGCCGAGCACAGGAGGGTCAGCGGGTCATCCTCATGATTGCCTTACCAAAGATCTTTGAAGTCAACAAAGAGTAGGTATTGATGATTGTGGTTAACCGTTGGACGGGTGCATGAGGCTCTAGAGTTGGCAATGATAGCACAACATGTTTGGACAATTTAGGGGAAAGAAATTCACGACATTGCCCACGGAAAAAGAATAGATAATAATTCAAAGACTGATTGATACTGTTTCCCCTGTGTCAAAGAGTCTTCAGAAACTGTATCATTGATCCATGGAGCAAAAAACGGATCTGCTGCCTAACGATGACGCTGTGATGCCTAGCCTTTTCACGCGACAATCATTATCTTGTCTACAAGGAAACGCCAATCTCTACCCCACACGCAAAACCACTTTTCCACTTGTGTCACGGCGTGGAGAATCGATCCTAGTTGGTTTACGCGGGCTGTGACTCAAGTGGCTCAATTCGTGAGCTGTAAGGCTGATGGCGCGCCCTTACGCATATGATGAGGGTGTGGATGCCTCCTCTAGGTAGTCCGCACCAGTATCACGTTTCGTGCATACAAAACTTGACGCTTATAAAACCTTTCGTCGCCTCTCTCACTTCGACTTTTCCTCTCACACAACTCACCTCCATCATCTCTAGCTATATTCATCACAGGCCTCAACTATCCTTCTCTGCAAGGAGAGACCTCCCTCAGCAACAACAAGACTTGTGTGAGTTTAGGATCAGCTGAGGAAGTCCTTTGATTAGGTATTCCTGACATCCTTACTTCAGGTCCGGAGATTTCTTGCTCTCTGTGGGCTTGTCATACACTCTTTACATACAACATTCTTCAACGCATGTTAGCATGATAGGACCATTTGCGTTCCTGCAGACCATCTCTCACGCCCAAAGTATGGAGACCCTCAACACAACTGGCGAGGCCGCTGGTCTCCCAAATGCGCCTCCTTCACAGTTTGCCATCTTGGACTTTCTATTCCCTGGCTTTTCCACCTTTTCAAGTATCGTCCATGCTTATCTCGGTATCGACCTTAACCTCTACATCCCCCTCCTCCTGGTTATCTCCGGTATCATGTTTGCCTGGAACTATATCACTGAGTATTCATGGAGCATTATCGGTCAGCATCTCATGTCTGCTGTACGTATTCGCACCGATGATGAGATCTACAACATAGTGATGGCCTGGGTGGCAAACCAACGATTTGCCCAAGGTTCCCGACGTTTCATGGTCAACACAAACATCAACTCTAGGAGTTGGTTCTTGTTTCGATGGGATGAGGACGACAACGAAGAGGAAGATTCTGGCTCAACTAAGAAGCCTCTACAGTATACCCCTTCGGTCGGTTCTCACTTTTTCTGGTACAAGGGCCATGTCCTTCTCTTCGAACGTCATGAGAACCGTGAGCGTTCTGGGTTCCTCACCTCGAGCGAGCGAGAGGAGCTGTCCATCTCTTGCTTCGGTCGCAACCCCCGTATCATTAAGGAGCTCCTTGTCGACGCTCGTGAACAGTATCTGAAGAAGGACGAGAAGAAGACCATCATTTACCGTGGTTCACTTGGCCAAAATGGCGGCGATCCTACATGGCAACGATGCATGAGTCGAGCTAGTCGCCCCATTTCCACGGTTATCCTCAACGAAAAGGTCAAGCAAGAAGTGATTGCAGACGTCACCGACTACCTTGACCCCAACACCCGCCGCTGGTACTCCAACCGCGGTATCCCTTACCGCCGTGGGTATCTTCTTTACGGCCCCCCTGGAACTGGAAAGAGTTCGCTTAGTCTGGCCTTGGCTGGTTTCTTTCGCATGCGAATCTACATGGTCAGTTTAAGCTCCACCATGGCTAGTGAAGAGAACCTCGCAACCCTCTTTGCCGAGCTCCCTCGCCGTTGTGTGGTACTTCTGGAGGATATTGACACTGCTGGTCTCACTCACACTCGTGAGGATACAAAGGGTGAAAACACAGAGGAGGCAGTTGTTCCCGTCACCACCGCACCCGCCAAGCCTGGTCTTCCCCCTACTACAGCACCTGCGCTCCCAGGTCGACTTTCACTATCGGGACTCCTCAATATCCTCGATGGTGTTGCCTCTCAAGAAGGACGCGTCCTTATCATGACTACCAATCATCTTGAGAAGCTGGACAAGGCTCTTATCCGTCCTGGCCGTGTCGATATGATCGTTGAATTCGGTCGTGCCGACGCTGATATGAGTGCCTCTATCTTCCGTGCCATCTACGCCCCTTATGAGGGAGAGGGTGCCCCTGGAAAGGATGTGGAAATCCTGGAGCCCGAGGAGGCTCAGAAGCAGGCTGCATTGGCTGAAAAGAACCGCCAGGAGACCATAGAGCGAGTTAATGCTCTTGCCGATAAGTTCGCTACCAAGATGCCCGAGCTCGAATTCAGCCCTGCCGAAATCCAAGGATTGCTTCTCAAGCACAAGCGCAACCCTGAGGCCGCCATTGACGCTGTTGATGAGTGGGTGGTTGAAACTCGCAAGGAGAAGAAGCAAAAGGAAATCGAGGATGCGGAGAAGCGACGCAAGGAGGAGCAGGAGGCCCGCAAGGCGGAAGCCAAGAAGAAGCGCAAGGAGGAACGAGCAAAGGCAAAGAAGGCCAAGGCTAAGGCTAAGCGAAAGAGTAACGGCGAGAGCTCTGGTTCCGACTCTTCCGATTCTGATACTGAATCCGAGACTGAAAACCGCACCAACGAGAAGAAGGATGAAAAGAAGGACGAGAAGGACACGGAGAAATCTGAAGACACGCCCAAGGAAGCTGAGGAAAATAAGAAACTGGAGGTTCCAGACGAGGAAGTAAGCAAGTCCAAGGGAACTTCTGATTCTGGATACGACACCCCCAACACTGCTTCGTAATCATTTGCATGACTGGAAGAGTCTGATAGAGAACGCATACAGCGGCGTTGGTTGGAAGTTTTCTGCATTTGTCAACTTAAAAGATTGATCATCTTCAATAGCGTCAGCGTCACTTTTTAAACTACACTTAATAGTCATACTTCAGTCTGTCAAGTCTTTACTTTATACAGTGACTCGTATATCACAAAAGTTTGCACAATGATAGTCCATCCTGTGAGCTATGCAACTTTCATCAGATCTAAGTCAATGACTTTTTTGCGGAGAGTTCCGTGAGCTTCAACCTGTCTCCATTATCATCCCCATACGGAGGAAATATCAGCTGAGCGAACACGAGAGCGACAGGCATTCTCACCCCGGCAAAAGATGCATGAGATTCGAGATCGATGCCGTTGTACCAATACGTCATGCCAGGGGCAGGATCTGGGGTCGGTTAGATCCTTAGGGGTTGCTTGGACCAAGAGAGAGATAAGGAGTAGTGTGCGCAGTAATCGAGAAGATGAAGATGAAGGCTGTCTAAGTTCTGGCCCGAGCAATACGAACCATATTGAACGGTCGAATTCGCAAAAGGATTCGAGTGTCTCAAGATGCCACTAATAATATCTCGTTGAGATGGACCTTTACCCATGCAGGTCCCTGTGATGATGCACAAAAGGGATGCGATGCGGCTTACAAGGCTGGGAGGCTAGGTAGCTTTGAGTATGATCGACCCGAATAAGAGAGCGCAATCCGAAGACGGTTGCACGTTCAGTCTTATCTTATCATTCTTCAGCTTCTCATGGATTTCTTTGAAACGTTATAATGCATATGTTGATAATCCTTCCGTGAGGCGTAAGAGGGCGATAGTTCTGCCATCCCCACGGCCCGTGTCCAAGAGGTACGTAGACGCTAGATGGATACCATCCAGGTTTCACGACGACCGACCCCATCCGAAAATCTTGAGCGATGATCAATCAGGCGTGATGGTAGTGCCTGAAATGCAGGAATCTGCATGTTGATTATCTTAGGCCGAATAGCGGCGGACTTGGACACAAAGGTGTGTCAAAGTCTTGGAGGCTAGCTGTATCAGACTTAGGACGGCGGTTTTGACCCACGCCGAAGAACGGAATGCGGCGGATCTTATGCTGAGCGATTGATAATGAAGTACGAGTTGACGTCGTCACAAGCCAGGGATTGTATGATGAAGAAAGTTGCACATGAGGGACAAACCGGAACATGACGCTAAAGACGTGGCACGGCGTGGGACACATTTCGATAAATTTCTCATGTCCATAGGTGTGAGTACTCTCTGACGACGCTGGAGATGTCAATTAGGTTTTTGGCCATAATACTGGTTGAGGCGAAGAGCCTAAAGGACATGAAAGAGCTGTCATCTGGTAGTACTGGAAATAAATGAGTGGCAGATAGAGCAGTCTGAGGCAAGCAGTTGGCTGTCTCTGTTAGCATACCGTGCGTGGAGAAGCAAAACTACCTTAGCCATGGTTGGGGTGTACTTGTAAGAAGAAAACACTAATAAGCCATCCATACACGCAATGCAGAACGCGAACGGCAGATGGACCCGAAGAACTTGAGCGATGAGAGAGTGGGACACATTCATTGAGTGATTCCAGCCAAGTCGTTGGAAGTCAGGCCCATGTAGCGATGCATGGTCCAATGATATTGATGGTTTTTGTGCTGAGACTATTTGTCCCATAAGAATACTATGATATGCAAAACATGGTAGACATGGAGAGTCTTGATAGTGTTGTATTGTATAAATCGAATGCATGGGTGAAGTTGAAGAATATCGAAGCTGGTGATGGGATGAAATGGGACCGTCCAAAAAAGGGTAAGCGCGGTGATGCGGGATTAGAAGCGATGATACGCTGTTGTCCCCTGCTAATTAGCGGGTAGTCCCTGGAAAAAGACGGGTTCTAGGCCACAACCTCCCGTTTGTGTCTGGTGGAGTTGGAGTTTGGAGGTTCGTACTCTACATAGCACCGCAAGAGTGAGCACCTCATCACAGACTGGACAAGTAATTCCATTGGCTCTGACAAAAACCGGTTTGCTACTGTTATAGATCATGCCCCGAAGTCTTACTAAGAAAGGGTGTAAGCTCTTTTCTGAGAGAGTCCTAACAAAGAATTCATTTTCGGAAAGTTACTCTAAAGGGTAGGTAGTGCAGATCAGCTACTGAACTGAGTAGGGTTCCTCGAAACATTGTTTAAACGCCAACAAGCAAAGAGGCCTGCCTACTGCAACTGTAACTGTACCACAGACCACACTCCCGACAAACTGTTGATTGCTTTGAAAGCCATTAGATGAGCACACGGATATTATGCCACTGCCCGTTACGAATACTGGGTATTGAAGGATCGCCTTGTACTAATTACAAGGGGGATTAATTACCGGATATCAAGCCTTACCAGAAACCCAGGTTCATCACCTACCACTAGTGACTATGTGCTGTCGTGTTCGTGTTTCCAGCAGCTACCGCTACCGCTACCGCAGGCACTCAATTATACCCGTCCAAGGTCCCACCAACCAGCAACTAATCCACACCATCCCATCACAACAAGACAAGCCCGAATAGGACCGCTATCAAGCACACCAGGTACATCTTGGCCCGGCACCCACCGGTTGAGGCTTGCCCCTGGCAGGAGGCGACATGTGCTGCAGAACTCAGGAGCGGGAAGAGGAGGAAACAAAAAAATTCTCGGTTGCTGCAAGAGTTGTAGTGAGGTCATGACTTGTTTGTTGACATGATCTCGAGTCATATCACGGTATGACTCGGTGTTACTATCAGAGGGAGAGTTGTCTATTGATCTAGATGCGTATCTAGGCTATGAACAATAGACAGTTATGAGTATTGTTGTTTTGACGTCCAAGCTTCTTATCAAGTTGGTTGTCGTCCATCATGACCATGATCCAAGGATCCATGACCTTAACTCCAGGCCTACAAGTACCTCAAAAATCAGACGCAGCCAATCCAATTACACGAGAGGCCAACAGTGCAGCGTCTATCCAGTGGAAAAAGGCAAAGGGCGGTGAAAAACTTGATACCCTGAATCTAACTAACCCGCCCAACAAGTAAAGGTCACTCGTTTCACCCCGCCGCGGCCACTTACTCACTGAAATCACACCCCGTCCGTCTACAGTACCTCACCTTGGATTTGGAGATCCAATCTCAGTCCATCTCAACCTAACAAGCACCAAGACCACTCCTACATACAGAGAGAGACACACTCTCTCTACTGCTTGTCCCTGAACCCGCAATCTCGCGCTCTTCTTCCGGGTCCCCCCTTCCCTTCCTTTCCCTTGTCGTCGTCTTATTATAAGATATCTCCACATCCTCTTCTTCTCTCTCGACTTCTCTTCCATCTTTTCTTCTCTTTGTCTTTCTCTTCTGCTTCTTCTTCCCCCACCAACCGTCTCTTTCTCTCCCCAAATCTTTCATCATGTCTCGTCCTCAGAACATTGGCATCAAGGCCATTGAGCTTTATGTCCCTAGCCAGGTAAGCTGAGATATTCCCTCTGCGATTGTTCGCCATCGTCACACAATCTTCAATGCCCTCATGTTCTCTCATTTCTGCTGGGAACTGTTGTCGTTGAATCTTGCCCCTCACCAAACTTTTTGGATGGGACAAAAAAAAGTCCCTGCGTTATTACTCTCGTGTTCGGGTTCTGGTCGTGTGCCCCTCCATTTCAGATTGTGCCCCTCTATC
This sequence comes from Fusarium secorum, assembly GCA_013363185.1. Taxonomy (NCBI): domain Eukaryota; kingdom Fungi; phylum Ascomycota; class Sordariomycetes; order Hypocreales; family Nectriaceae; genus Fusarium; species Fusarium secorum. The sequence continues at coordinate 99,273 of JABEEM010000046.1, forward strand.
CCAACGCTTGAACGAACGCCTTTTTGATGACCCCAGCTAACCACAATTTTACTTGCTCTTTAGTATGTTGATCAGGTCGAGCTCGAGAAGTTCGATGGCGTTAGCGCCGGAAAGTACACCATTGGCCTTGGCCAGACCAAGATGAGCTTCTGCGACGACCGTGAGGGTAAGTTTCCCCAATTCTTCACCGTCCCCTGGAAAGACGATCTTAGCGCATTGCGCCTATCCTCACTGCGTCCTGGGAAAATCTCATGATGGCATTGGATCACCGCTAATCTGCGATTTCTGCAGACATCTACTCTTTCGCCCTTACTGCTACCTCCAAGCTCCTCAAGAACTACAACATCGACCCCAACTCGATTGGTTACCTCGAGGTCGGTACTGAGACTCTTCTCGACAAGTCCAAGTCCGTCAAGAGTGTTCTTATGCAGCTTTTCGGCGACAACACCAACATCGAGGGTGTCGACACTATCAACGCTTGCTACGGTGGTACCAACGCTGTTTTCAACGCCATCAACTGGGTTGAGTCTTCCGCTTGGGACGGTCGCGATGCTATCGTTGTTGCCGGTGATATTGCTCTCTACGCCAAGGGCAACGCTCGCCCCACTGGTGGTGCTGGTGCTGTCGCTCTCCTGATCGGCCCCAACGCCCCTATTGTTGCCGAGCCCGGTCTGCGTGGTACCTACATGCAGCACGCCTACGATTTCTACAAGCCCGACCTTACCAGCGAGTACCCCTATGTTGATGGTCACTACTCCGTCAACTGCTACACCAAGGCCCTCGATGCCGCTTACCGCGCTTACTGCAAGCGTGAGGCCAAGCAGGCCACTAACGGCACCAACGGTGCTTCCAACGGCGACGACTCTACCAAGACCAGCCTCGACCGCTTCGACTACCTTGCTTTCCACTCCCCTACTTGCAAGCTTGTCCAGAAGTCTTACGCTCGTCTCCTCTACCACGACTACCTCGCCAATGCCGACTCTCCTGCTTTCGCCGAGGTCGCTCCTGAGCTCCGTGACATGGACTACGAGAAGTCCTTGACCGACAAGGTTGTTGAGAAGACCTTCATGGCTCTCACCAAGAAGCGTTTCCAGGAGCGTGTCAACCCCTCCATCCAGGTCGCCACCAACTGCGGTAACATGTACTGTGGCAGTGTCTGGGGTGGTCTTGCCAGTTTGATCAGCGTTGTCGACAACAAGGCTCTTGAGGGCAAGCGAATTGGCCTCTTCAGCTACGGATCTGGTCTTGCTGCCAGTTTCCTGTCTTTCCGCATCAACGGCAGCGTTGAGAAGATCTCCAGCGTCCTCAGCATCCCTGCCCGCCTCGAGGCCCGCCGCGCCGTTCCCCCTGAGACCTACGATGAGGTAAATACAGAATGCTTCATCGCAATACATAAAAACGTGTGCTAACTGTTTTTCTTAGATGTGCAACCTCCGAAAGCAGGCCCATCTCCAGAAGGACTATACCCCCAAGGGTGACGCCTCTACTATCGCCCCTGGTGCTTACTACCTTACCAAGGTCGACGACATGTTCAAGCGCGAGTACGCTATTAAGGAGTAAAAGATCATCTTTTGAAAATCCAAAGAATCCTTGCTCGAACAACCTTTTATACGAGACATTTTTCGCTTCTAGACTTGGTTCCATTACAGCTATGGACCAAGCAGTAAGCATATCATGAACATGATGACTTCAATGGGAGAAAACTAGACGCACAGGGAAGAAGAATACAGCGGATGATGATAGAAGCGCAATTCGCGCAGTGGAGATTGACATCGAGGTCCTCTAATTGAGCTCATAATCATGGACATTATGGCTTGTGGAAGTACTGGGGACCGTCTCTCCAGGGAGATTTACGAGGAAGTTTGTGAAGGCCCGTACCATATAGACCTGGTCATTTGGCGCTTAGAAGAGTTTATGATACTTGGAATATAAAAAAAAGTATTTCAATCGATCAAGTTTTCTCTAACTTGTGTCTATTCTTCTATCAGCCACTGTGTGGTTGTCAGTATATGTGACATCTAAGGACATGGCTTTCCAAGCCGTGTTCCGATATTTTTACAACTATCTTCTACTCGTACATACATAGGGGTATTCGTCTACTTCTCCTCCTTGAACTTCCACTCTGCGTGTCGGTGAAGCATGTAGTCCTTGCTCTGAATGCCCTTCCAGATACCATACAGACCGCCCAGCGGGGGCTTGCTCTTGAGAGAACGCTTCCATTTCTGTCGTTCTTCCTTTTGTGCTTCAACATCAACCTTGACCTTATCATGAACAGTAGGAAGTGTCTCGGCGTGATATTTCTTTCGTAGAGCCTCATACCATTGTCGGTCGTAGAGCTTCCAGAACTCTTCTTCGTTGTAATAAGTGTGAGCATAGAGCCACTTCAGACCTCCAAGCTCAACAAGCTTATCTTCCAGAGCGCGGTTCTTGGCAACAAATTCATCTGGGTCAGAAGGTCCCCAGCCCCAAAGACCAATGTTCAGTGATGGTGGAGTGGTCACAGTTCCGTCAGCAGTAGTTGTGGTCTCGCCAGTGTGAGGATGGAAAGTCGGAGGAGGTGTCTGCTTCAAAGGGCAAAGCCAGAGGGGCCAGATGTTGAAGTTCTCAGCAGTGTAATCGACAAAGGTCTCAGCAGTCTTATAAGGCAGACCCAGATCCTGGACGATGAAACGAGCAGACTCGCCGCTGCCATGAAGAGCACGGTACAGCATACGAGTGTGAAGGAAATCATCGAGGAACCAGCGGAAGAATTTTGTGAAAGGAACACCCTTGAAGTAAGTGAAGGCAGCGGCGCCAACCCAGAAACCACCGCGGTCATAGCGGAAGAAGTATTCGGCAAGAGGGATGTAATCAACAGGAGAGGATGAGGCAGATTCGGCGGAGACAGTAGGTCCAGCGGAGGGAACGTTGCGAGTGCGATCTTGAACATGGAGATAATACCAGGGGTCCCAAGCACCACTAAAGGTCTGGGGCTTGATATCGGCAGGTTTGTCATCGGTCAGGATACCAGTAACAACGACACCATGGTCTTTGGAGAAGAGGATGCCGTCGACATAGTCATTGGAAGGGTTCTCGGTCTCGGCGCGGATTCTGGCAACAGCTTCGGCAACACTGCTCGTACGATGGTAGGTCGTCTTAACAAACTTCTTAGCTTCTTGAAGTTGAAGCTCAAGAAGCGTAGTCATGCCCAAAGAACCGACAGCTCCAGCAGCACCACGGAACAAGTCAGCGTTCTCCTGCCGCGACGCTCGAACAACCTCGCCGTTTCCAAGAACCATCTCGGCCCAATTGACAGTATCATTGAAGAATCCGTGCTTGAACGAGGAGCTCTCGCCAGCTGTGCCTGCAAACCCTCCTCCGGCCGTGATACCAGGAAACTCCATAACAACAGGCGGTACAAGGCCATGCTTCAGCGTCGACTCAACAAGCTTGTCCATTGGAACATTGGGCTCGACGAGAGCAGTGCGAGTCGCACGATCGACCTGGAGGACATTTCGAAGGGCGCTGATATCGACGACGGGTTTGCCTGTCTGCTGAGGCCGTGTGCTATTCGTGCTGCCGTGAAAGATGCGGTATGGCTCACGACGCTCGAAGAAGCCGCGGACGGCAGATGCGATGGTTGCCACAGCCTGCTTGTGGCGCTCCATTGTCGGGGACTGGGACCCGGGTTCTGAGTCTGGAGGTGGCTTGTTTTGCTCTTGAGGTGAAGCGATCAGCGACATTTGGGATAAAAGTTTGGTGGGTCTTCCCGTGCGGGCCGGTCTCGGGGATCGGAAGTGGTGGAGGCGGAGCCGGAATTGGAATTGGAATTGATAACGGGATTGATTGTTTTGAAAAGAAGCAATTGATGTTTACATGGAAGGCCCTTTGTTTTGGTTTTCAGGTCTCGTGGTACGTAACGTGGGTGCTGATCCTATAAGTCTTGGCTTATAAGTCCCGAGGGTGCCGGTCGTTAAAGTTTCAGTTGCTGGGCAGCTCACTCATCTAAGTCAGACATCGATAGGTATGTCAAAGCGACACTACTTAAGCTAGAATCCCACACAGATAAAAGACAATACATCATCATCAAAATTGTAATTCCTGCTATCAAGAAGAGTAATTGACTATATATAACTCTATTCCTAGCGCCTAGCTTCCAAGCAATATCCCATACATGTATCCAATCCCATCACATGCCCAATTGCGTTTCAAACCGTCGTCAAGTAAAGCCACCACTTACAGCTTAGCTACTGGTGTTTCTAGAATCCGATCTTCTAACCCTGTCTTCCGAAGCACCCTTTGTTGAATATCCTCTTCTGAAACATCACTCAACTGGTCAAACCTCAATGGCACCTCTTCGCATGTTTTCGCCCTTATCATGACAGCACTCGACTCAATGCTGTCGGGGTCTTCCACTGCGGCACGTATGAATGATGCCCAGCCGTTGTAGCACCGTGGCGTTGCAGGAGCGTTACGCAGCATCATAGCGAAGCAGTGCGGCATACCTTCGTACTCCTCGAATACCACTCGCACACCATCAGCCTCGAGTTTGCGAGCAAGAAACTTGTCCTCATATGCGAGGATCTCCCATCCCGTGCAAAGGTAAATAGGCGGCGCCCCTTTCCAACTGCGTGCCATGACGAGAGATGCAAGAGGGTGAGCAGCGAGGTCGTCGGCGATGTACATGTTGCGTCGTGGTGGATCAGCTGGCCAGGCTTCACACGGAGGGACTGTGCGCTTCTCGATGGCCTCCGGCTTGGGAAGATAATCGCATGGCGTTGGTGTTGACATCTCCCATGTTGGGGAGCTTTGTGTAATGTCAAGCCATGGTGAGTTGAGTGCTACGCCAGCTGGCATGGGAACCTGACGCAGCTCGCCGTGCCACAGAATTGGAGAGTCTTGTCTGCGGAGCTCGAGGATGAGTTGGAGTAACGACAGTGAAAGGTTGCCGCCAGCGCTATAACCTCCTATGTTAGTCCTTGTGGCACGCGACTCAGACTCGAGACATACCTGTCACCAGCAATCACAATATGTTCCGGTTGCACAGGATCATGATAAGCATCCGGAGGCGGATATAGAAGCGTCAAGTAAGACACAAAGGCGTCAAGCAACGCCGCAGGAAATGGATGTTGCGGCGCAAGTCGATAGCGCACTGAGTAACACCGACCCCCCGTCAACTGCGCCAGCTTTTTCGTTGTAGGACGATGTGTTGCTGGGTCACAGAGATAGTAAGCGCCGCCGTGCAAGTACAAGACTGTTGTTGGCTTCTTGCACTCTTGCATCATGCCGTGGTACCTCTCCCGCTCCGACACGTCAGGCAACGGAGCGCCACGGGCTACACCGCTCCGGTAGCCGGTCCACTCGGCCTCAACATCAACGAGATCGGGAACGGGGACTCGGCAGGTGGAGCCTCCGAGGTGTTCGAGTGTGCTGATGAGGGCATCGCGGACTGATGTCTCTGGGGGTTGTGGACTGGCATATTTGCTAACCCAGATGTGCCCCTTTATACCAGAGTCACGCAGTGTAAGTCGTTGGACAGATGATATACTACGGGGAGCTTTTGGTGTGAGAATAACGCGAAGGCAGGCGATGATGATGGCGCTTCGCAGGTCGAGATATTTGGATGAGTCGGAAAGGTTGAGGAGGTGTGCTAGGCCCTGGCGGACGATGAGAGGGAGTAATGGAACAACTGTCCGTAGAGTCTCCAGAGTTGCTGAGTCCATAGCGGAATGAATGTCCAGATTGTGTCAAGTGGAGGATTGTCGCTGAAGTTATAGATGTTGATGTGAGTGCGATGTAAGTGATTTAAAGGCAAAGACGAAGTGATGAAGACAACATATAGGCATGGGACAGGTCGAGGAAGGCATCGACCTGATATAATCAGAACAATAGAGACTTACCTGATTGAGACCCAAGTCATAAATGTATGGGTAATAGGTTAGAGGGAGGGGTAATAGAAGAGAGGACCAGCTGAGGCAGTTCAAGAGTTGTCGTACAGCGGCCTCTAACTAAACAAAGAGTTAGGGACCCCTAGGATCCAATTTCAATGATCTCCCCTCGAACAGAGTCCAATCAGGGCCTATCTTTTCTGTTTGGAATCGCGTCAAAGTCTGTCCGGAATGGCGGTCTTGGAGATCCATGACACTTTGTTGCTTTGCCACTTGTAAGTGTAAGTGGGCTTTTAGGTGTGGTTACCTAGGACCAGCGTGAACTCTCTGGCAGCTGAAAGGTCGATGTTTAGGTCGTGACAAGTTGTTCCTTTTCACTCTTCACAGTCAAATCACAGAGAAATCAGAGTGTGTGATCAGTTGAGATGATGCGTTGGTTCAACAAAATGAGCCTCGGCACACGGAATTAGTTCACAACCCAACCCTCAAGTGACGACGTCTACATGGAGTTGCAACTAGCGCTTCAGACATGAATCAGATCCCTCGGCAACAGAACCAGAGTCATATTGCGGGGATTGGCTAGTAAATTTGACAAGACGAACTCTTATTTTGCCTTCATTTACTGGACTAGGTAAGGTAGTTACGTTGAGATGAAAGTCTTCAACGGTCAATGCGTTGGTCGAGTGTGGGTTATGAGACTGGTAGGCTCATCAAGCCCAAAATGGTAATTCTTGCGGGCAGCGTCAAGGTTGAGTGCATGCGCGATAGCAAGGGGATGCATGTAAGCGCACGCGAGGTGAGAAGAAGCAAGCAACTAGGCGCGGAACTTAAAACAATATTGGTATTGGATCTTGCAGGCTTTTCTGTCCAAATCAAGCATCTTGCATATCATAATATCTTCATAATACCTGTCAGGGTTCGGAGTATTTTTGCTTGATTTGAAGAATGATTATTACGACTTGTATATTCATTATCAAAGGATCATGCTAGGCCTACCACATCTGCACCAGATGAATAGTCTTATAAGTTTGGTAATTAGGCTCAAATAAGTAATGTGGTAAAATTGACAATGGTGATATAACGCTACAATACCAAACCATCCCGCCACGTAAACATCACCATTCAACAGACCCGATTATTCCAAAACTATGGATGCATAAATATTGTACAATTATGGTCAAGTATACTCTTCACTGTTTCAAGAGCTGGAGCTAGCGCCAGCCTTTGACTCGTCAGCCTTGACCTGAGTCGACGATGTATCATTCTGGTTAGCCATGGCCATCTGCCAAGCAGGGATAGACTTCTTGCCGGTCATGTTGGCGAGAGGGGAGGATGAACGGTTGAGTTGAGGAGCAGAGGGGAATGTTGGCTTGGGGACCTCTGCAGCAGGAGTGGTAGTAGCCGATTCAACTGTGGCCTTCTCTCCGTTGGTCTTAGCAGCGGGAGTCGAGGTAGAGGCAGCAGGAGTAGCTGCGCTGGAGCTTCCACCGGCACCCACAGTTCCGGCCGTGCCTCGCATATAGGTGTTCATGGTTGAAGAGCCGGTGCTGCTGCTGGGGGTGGTCATGCGCTGAGATACCAATGTCTTAAGACTGGTGAGCTCAGTGTTGATCTCCTTCAGCCGGTTATCAGTCAGGCCCTTTTGGTTCTCGAGAGCCTTAGGAATCGCGTCCTTGAGAGACTGAACCTCGTCGCGAATTCGTGTCGCATCGTCCTCCCGACGACGATTCGCAGCCTTGAGGTCGGTCATGACTGTTTCGAGGTCCGCGATCGCTGCGTCCAGCTTTTCGGTTCGCTCCTTTTCGGCATTCTTCAAACTCTCCGTATCCTTCGCAAGCTGCTCAACAAGAGTGAAAGCGCGGTCAAATTGGTCCTCGATCGATTTCTTATCTTGTTCCAATTTCTCCGGTGTCGGAGGCGCGACCATTGGATATACGTAGCGCTGATCGCAAGTTAGCTTACATCATCAAAATCGCTACAATGACAAGCACAAACCTTGCCTAACTCATAGAGGCCATAAGAGACACCTCCAACTACTGTGGCCATGATGAACCAGTCTCTCCAGTCCCTACGGGGAGGAGGTGGCGGTGGTTGCCAGGCATGCTGTGGATAGGGGGGATAGTATTGTTGACCAGGAGGAGGGCCGGCGGGAGCGCTGGGATAAGGCGCGTTGGGAGCTGGAGGTGCGCTACCACCTGTTCGTGCCAGCGCAACGTCAATTTCTTCTTGGGTCAGGTTCTTGCTTCGAAGGAAAGAGATGCGGTTCTCGATGGAGGATGACGCGACACTCGGGTCCTGGAGAACTGCGATAGGTTAGTCGGCGCACTTGCAATGGCTGTATCGGAGTCAATACTGACATTGGGTCTATTCAGGAGTTAGCATCTGCTGGGTTCTATTCCAATAGCTTTGGTGGCTGGGGGAGTAGGTCAACTTACTGCAGAGGATACGAGATCCTCGCGAATAGCCATGATTGATGTTTAGCCGTCAGACGGCTCTCACTACATAACCTGAGTCGCAATGGGAAGAAGTTGTAGAGGTAACTCCTGAAAGGACTTGAGCGATGATGATGGAAACGTTAAATGCATGTGCTAGTTCAGCTTGCGGAGGCCGGACCGTGGAGTTCAAGAACGTGGAGGCGTGGAGTCGGAAGCGTGACCGGCCTGTACCGAGGCTTCTCCCAATTGACCTGCCGAGATACGTACCGCAAACGGTTCCCGTCAGATTGAGCTGCAGATGCGATCACGTGTAATCTTAATTGAAAGTCCACTTTTGCCAACTCAACCGCTACTCCACTCAGAGACAACACAGGAATTATCGACCAATCAGATTGAGCTGATGGTTTGTTTACTTTCCTCCCGAGCAACACTCTGCAACGCCTAATCTCCCCTACCCTACTCTCTTTACCTGACTTTACGCCATTCTGCATTTTCACATCCCACTTTACATCAACACCATTATCACAACGACCCCTCCGCGCATACAACAACTCACGATAGTCGCCTGCTTTGCGCATGCACCTCATTGCAGTCGCGGGTTTTTCCTTTCACTAGATCATGTCCCAAGATACGGGCCTTTGGAGCGTCCGTAGACCTAGAGAGGTACGAATACCTATTATCTTCTACCAGGTTTTGCGCCCAACTGGTAGACCGCCATTCCCGCGCATCGACCTAAAACAATCTTGATTCTAACCTGCAACATAGACCCTTGGTGGTATTAATGCAAACAGCGCCATTCCGCAGCCTGGTTCGACTATGAAGCGATCCAGCTCCAATATTGGCGGCAATTACCCTGGCAGTCATGTCCGTTCCATGTCGGGATCTAGGCAGTCCCTTGCCATGCCGCGACCTAACCAGCCTCTGTTCCAACGCTCGTCATCCGGAACCAATCTTGCCGACCTTGGCCTTTCGTCGGTGAAGCGCTCTTCATTTGCTCCTAAAGCCTCGGCCTTCACACCAAATCCTACAACACGAGCTTCCACTGATGGCGATCGACGCAGCAGCGTGTACCGACCTCGTCAATCTACCGCTCCTCCAACGACGCACCAGAGTTTCTTTCAAACCACACCAGCCCCAGCTGGTGTACCCCGCGACCCGCGACCCCTGAAAGATCGATCTTTCCAAGCGCGTATCGGACAAGAGATTTTGGAATACATGGTTCAACACAACTTCGAGATGGAGATGAAGCATGTTCTTTCGCAAAATGTCCTCAAATCGCCGACGCAGAAGGACTTCAACTACATGTTCCAGTGGCTCTATCATCGTATAGACCCCAGCCATAAGTTTCAGAAGAATATTGACCAGGAAGTGCCTCCTCTACTCAAGCAGATGCGATACCCCTTCGAAAGAAGTATCACAAAGAGTCAGATTGCTGCTGTCGGAGGACAAAACTGGAGTACATTCCTTGGCCTTCTTCACTGGATGATGCAACTGGCACAGATGCTCGACGGCTACGTAAACTGCCAATACGACGAGGCTTGTATGGAGAGTGGCATTGACGTTAGTGGTGACCGCATCATCTTTGACTTCCTCAGCAATGGTTACCGGGATTGGTTGGCTATGGACGAGGATATGGGTGATGAGGAGGCTGAACGCGTGTTGGCCCCTCATGTTCAATCCATGGCAGCCGCCTTTGAGCGATCAAACTCCAAATACACATCAGAACTCGAAATGCTAGAAGCTGAAAACGCACGACTTCTCAAGGAAATCGAAGATTTGGAAAAGTCGACACCCGACCCTGCGGTTCTCGATAACCACTTCAAGATTATGGAGGAGGATAAGATCAAGTTTGAGGAGTATAATGCCCTGGCGATGCAAAGGTCCGAGAAGTACGAGAGCCGGTCTCAAGTCCTTCAAGAAGAGCTTGACAAACTCATGGAAGAGCTTCAAGAGGCCGACGAGGAGCGACGAAGCCTACAAAAAGCTGTGGATGCCCAAGGAATCAGCATGCAGGATATTGACCGCATGACTGCAGAGCGGGAGCGATTGCAGCGCGGCATTGAGTCAGCTGGCCAACGACTGGAGGAAGTAAAGAAGAAGGTGACCGAGCGAGAGACCGAGGCGAGCCGAAAACTTGATGAGTTGGAGCAAATGGTGGATCGATACAACACAATGGCTTATCAGATTGCACTAATCCCTTCGACGGCAGCCAACGCCAAGGGCAGGGACTTTGAGCTCCAGGTCATGGTGGCGGATAGCTCGGATTACACTTCTACCAACTTGAAGGGATCATCAGGCCCATCATCTGCGGACCGTCTCCTTGTTGACGCCACCACTGGATACCAAGCAGGTCATATTCTCAACTTGGACCTTCGAGGACAAATCCGAAACAGCTTCCTATCGCTACGCAAGGAAATCTCAGATCGCCGAGCAGCAGCAATGGAAGAAATGATGAAGGATCACGATCTGCTTGATGGCATAAAGGAGGCCATCGAAGACAGGCGCAGTGAAGTGGAGGCACTCAACCACCGTGTTCGAGCGGCAGAAGAGGAGTATGAAAGAACGAAAGAGGTGTCGACAGCACAGAAGATGGCCTCTGACGCACATATTGAGAAGATGGAGAAAGAACTGTCGCGTATGCGAGCTGGCTTGTCTGAGAACGTGCAAATTCTGGAGCAGCGTGAGATCAACACAACAATTGAGTAAGTGGACACAGACTTTTGATCCAAGTGACAAGTACTGACGGGTCAAACAGATACGAGCAACTTGTGCTTCAGGCCAACGCTCTCCGAGAAGAGCTTCACACCGAGATTGACAGAATGCTCAACGATGTCATCAAGTTCAAGATTCATATTCAAAAGAACCTTGATGACTACGAGGGCTTTGTAGCAGACGAACTCGAGAAGGAGCTCGGTAGTGACGAGATGGGCGAGGAGACTCGACAGATGGATATGTGATGAGAGCTACGCATGAAGCAATCTTCTGAGACGCTTATGATGACGATTAATGTTTCGGGCGGCCTTCTGGTTTGTTTTATGGCGTTTGGCTTATGATTGGTCGACTGATGGATGAGTGAGAGCAGTTGGACACAATCTCGTCTGACTGGTCCCTGTCTTGAGTATAAATGCTCCCTTTCTGGTGGACATGCCTTTGACGAGCGCGAGTTTGAGCATTATGACATGTTAGTAATGGTAGATACCTGGTGGTTTGCTTTGGTGTTTTTAGGAAAGATACCACGAGGCTGTCCGATATAGTTGGCCTTGATTACAAAAATTCTAGTTACGGAAAAAAAGCATAACGACGTTATTTCTCAATTATCAATGTTGCAATAATAAGCTGACGACAACGTGCGCAGCATGGCAAGCATGGGCACCACATGGCGGCGACAAGGATGGTCAGCACCTTGTCAGGGGGGGTTCCCGAAGATGCCAGCAGGGGTAGCTAGCTCCATGACTGCAATGATTCGTGAGTATTCATTAGATAGTATGACTCTCTTTTCTGCAGGGTCGTATTATCTTATGAGCTGTGATATTGGAGTGAATAATACGAAGTACGGTCTATGGACAAGAAACTCGCTAGAACAAGACCAGGATGCAATAGAAGGCTTCTGTTGCATTCGGATTCGTTTATTCCCCGGATGCTCTCGGAAGATCCTTTTAATTGCCCCGGTCGGGGAGTCGGGGAGTCGGGGGGTTGTAATTTGCGAGCGGGAAAGTGATGCAAACTCCGCCAAGGCCCTGTAGGGCATTTATTGAGTTGGGGATGGAGTTATGAATGCAGAAAGTGAGGCATTATGATGAAGCTGAAGAACTTGTGATTGATCTGTTTCAGACTACAGATTGGATGAGTACCTAGTATACCATACCTAAGGTAGTATGGGCTGTTGAGTATTGCTTAGACTACTGACTGATGTTGTGAATATCATATTCGTGTCTCAGCTGCCTAACTGCCCAACAATCAGTGTTAACTCCGCCAAGTTTTTATCCCCGTTGTCATCCATTGCACCCGTTCTAATGGCCCCTAGTACTAATCTCGGCAAGTTAGTTCTCGGTAGCTTCCATGATGCTTCCATTGTTGGTCCTGAGGAATGTACTTGCCTAGACTCCAAAGGTCATAGCTCCTTCACCCATTCTCTATCAGTCTCTCTCTCTCTTTCGCTCTCTCTTTCTCTCTTGTCTCTGTCTCTGCCTCTTCTTCTGCCCTGTCTCTCCATATTTTTACCTGACGTCTACATCTCCACCTCCTCATCTTCTCTCTTCTCTCCCTTCTCTTCTTCATTTCTCCTGGTCTTCCCTTTCATCAATGGATGCCAAATAATCTTGCCTGGTTGCCCTGGTCCAATCAACCCCTACCTCGTGCAACTGTAACTCTGCTAAAGTCCGAAGCCTCCGGTTTGGGACATTGCTACCACATGCCGCGTACTTCTCTGACGATCCGTCAACTGAGTTATCATTTTGGATCAACGAAAAATATTAAACCCTTGGCTTTTGCTTCCGCATACTCAACTCTTTCCTCAGCATCCTCTACCATCATGGCTCCAGCCGCAACTGCTGCTTCGGCTCAATTGAAGCCTCCGGAGCTGGCTACAAGGAATGCACCTGGCTCATCTGGAGGATCTATCGCCTCTAGCACTGCCGTATCGAAAATACCTGGTCGATCAGCTCTTCCAGATGAAGCTGTTTCCAACCCCCACCATCTCCTCAAGCGTGGCTCTCTTGTGGGCTTCAAAAATCCTTATCCTTCACATGCATACAGTCCCAACTTCGGTACCATGGTGCGAAGAGTCTGGTGGTATGTGAGGACTTTGTCATGCCAAGAGCGCTTCGTCGTCCAGAAACTGATGATATGGTTCTAGGCCCACTTTCACCGGCGACCTGAAGCACCCCGATTTGACTCCCCCAACTGTACCAGTGGTAAAGCCGCAATGGAATACCGAGCGCGAAACGAGCGATAGGATCCGCGCAACATGGCTAGGCCACGCTTGCTACTATGTTGAATTCCCTTCTGGCCTGCGCGTTCTCTTCGACCCTGTCTTCGAGGACCGATGCTCTCCATTCGACTTCATGGGACCAAAGCGATATACGCCCAAGCCATGCGATATCAAAGATATTCCAATTATCGATGCTGTTTGCATTAGCCATTCCCATTACGACCACCTTTCACATTCTTCCATTCTCGAGGTCCAGAAATACCATCCAGACGCACAATTCTTCGTTGGTCTGGGTTTGGAGACATGGTTTCGCAAGTCTGGCATCAACCATGTTACTGAGCTCGATTGGTGGGAGGATGCCGACCTCACTGTCACAGTCAAGGATGGAGACAGTCCCCGCGAGATCAGCGCCAGGATAATGGCTTTGCCGTGTCAGCACGGTTCGGCGCGAACCATGTGGGATCGTGACACTACCCTATGGTGCTCGTGGGGTGTTCGATCTGGCGAGAAGTCAGTTTGGTTTGGTGGCGACACGGGCTACCGATCAGTCCCAAATCTCCCTCCTGGAACCGATGACTACAGTGCTGAATATGATCATCTTCCGAGATGCCCTCAGTTCAAACAGATTGGCGAATTCCGGGGACCTTTTGATCTTGGCTTGATTCCAATTGGTGCCTATCATCCGCGTGTGGCATTCTCGCCTGTGCATGCGGATCCGGCAGACGCCGTCGAGATCTTCCGCGATACACAATGCAAGCGTGCAATGGGAATTCATTGGGGCACGTGGGCGCTCACGTTGGAGGAAGTTCTGGAACCACCCAAGATGCTGAAGACGGCTCTACGAAAGAGAGGCCTCCCTGAGGTGGGTGTCTTTGATGTTTGCGATATTGGTGAAGCTCGGGAATTCTAGCTTGGGTGTAAAAAAGACATTGGAGTCTGGAGAAGCGAGACATGTTTGCAGATGTAAATACCCTGATTTGTTTTAAGGCTCAGTCAGAACTGATGGCATCCGGCTGGATGAGAGGTACACTGCAGTGATTTTGTATACCATCTTCATTCACCTCAAGACTGGGAGTTTGTAGAAGTTTACAAATTAATTTCCACTTCTTGTAAGCTCGTTAAGAATGAGAAGAATAAAGCCTCCAAAATGATGTCACAGTAAGACCCTGATCGACAATGGCCCGAGTTCGCAATGAATGTCCAATCAAAGCTTTACTCTGACAACATAAACTGCCAGCCTAGACCAGCTCCTCCTGGCTTGTCGCGACGGGTCAAAACGGAGCTCAACCAAGAGTCTAGAATTAATCCTCAGTTCTTTCTCATCTGAGAGGTCAGTCCTTGCTGCTGGTTCCACGATAGCTTGAGCCACAGGTGACGTACCTCACTCGCCACACTATTACCACATAATGTATAAGAGACTCATTCAGACTTAGGTATTCATCGTAACAACTACAAATCTTATCAAAAGCTTCAAAAGACACAATTTTTATACCTTTCGATCCTTCTTTACTCTTCTGATCTACTACACAACGCAAAGCACTCACAATCAAATATCATGGGTCTCCCCGCTTTCTCAGAGCCAGCAACAACCACTTCTCCTCAAACCCCGCAACAAGAACAGAATCAGAGCACTGGCGTTGCTACCGGTGCAGGCGCAAACACTGGCGCAGGCGTGACAAGGCCCAAGACTGAAGAGGAGAAAGAGGCCGATCGACTTTATGAGGAGGCCATGGAGGAGGAGTATGCTAAGCGTGATGGAGGTGCCTAAGCATGGAACAACTGGAGCATGACTCGAGGTGCAGATTTACGACCTGAAATCGATTGACGAGGAATGATAGCTAGAAGGATGATATTCTCAACTCTGGACCGAATTGAATAATACAAGTTTCGATATAACACTAGGTTCGCCTGATATGTGATCTATGCGTTCCAAGTGGTGGATGATATGTTGTTAACAGTGACGTCTATGAACAAATCAATGGTGACACGAGGCCTGGAGTTGGCTCAAGCTTCGGTGCACGAATACCATAAAGTTAGATTGGTTGATGTAGGTATATACACAGAAAGTTGAGGTGAGTGAGGCTGTATGATATATCATGTTCCCACTGTCCTATTATACATTTATCTTGTGGCGACCTCATTTATATGCCAGCTTCCATGATCATAGGTTCTGGAGGAGCTATCGATTGGCGCTGGCTGTGTTATAGGTCTCAAATATCCGGGGTTAACTTTAGCAGAATCGAGAGCTACTCGTTCCATGACTCAGATGGCTCAACGCCACCTTAGATTGTTTACCCAGCTGGTGTTCGTTGCCTGATCTATTGAGCAGATGCTCATAATCGCCCTGGGGTTTTCACAACCCCATAATGCCAAAGTATATTCCCAGCCTAGAGATTGCTGTGCTGGCATTGATGACTCTTTGTCCGGATAGACTCTTCATCCCCTCTGGGCAGGTGACAACCATGAACTATCCAGAATTCGGTATTCCTTTCTGGTATGATTTTGAACTGCAGTTCGTTGATGTAGAGTATAGTGTGGTGCCGAACCAAGTCAGCCTGGGGGTTCGGGAATTAGGCACTTGGGCGACAAGAATTCTAATGAGAGTAGAGTAAAATCGGTCAATCATTCTCTCGCAGTCTTGCCAATGCAGCAGCAATACCGCCACTGAGTTGCTCGTCCTTATCTGTCTGGCTCGCACGAGTGGACTCTTCTGTCTGTGCAGTCTTCTTCGAAGCCTCGATAGCAGCGGCAAGCATGGCCTCTTCATCGTCTTCATCATCCGTGTTGTCCATAAACTGAAATTGCTTCGATGCCGGCTCATTTGCCTTTTCTGCAGCAGGTGTGTCTTTGGCGGGAGATTGTCGCGAAGATGATGCAGCGGTTGGCATATCCCGTAGAGGAACCCGCGAAAGAGGTAAAGCCTGGTCAAGCCTTGCTGCTCGTTCCGAGGCCTTTGCGCCCCTCTTGGCAGCCTTTTTCACTCTGAATGGCTCTTCGACTGCAGACTGCCACCTCTTGACTTTAACTCCTCCCCATCCGTTTAGCATACCGAGTTGTTCTGCATCAGCATTGATTGCATTTTTCAAACTGCCGAAATTGCTCACTACGGCGACCGCATCTGATTTGTTCAGACTTCTTGGCACTGTGACGAATTCTACCAACTTCTCGCCGTAGCTGGACGGTTGTTGGCCACGGATCGCACCAAATGTAGCATTCTCATAGCTCTTGTATAACTCGATATAGCGTGCGGCTTCAGCGGCGGACCAGCACAAAATAAGGGTGACGTTGTTGACAAGTGATGTCTTTGATAGTTCTTTCAGGGAGGCTTCGTGGTTGGGAATGTCGACCATAGTGAGGAGTATGCGCAGGTTGTATTTGCCTTGAAGGTTACGTATTCGTGTATAGATGTACTCGGGATGCAGACGATGGTACTTAAGACTAAGAAGGGTCAGTATCAGGACAACACATAAACAGATGCGCAAAGCTACCTCAGGAACAGAGCGCAAGTACCCAATCCTAGGACATAGTCGGCAGGGATATCGCTGTACTCCCATGGCATAGATCGAATACTCGTAAGAACAGGATTTCCTCGCTGGCGCGGAGATACCAGGATAGTTGAGCCAGACTGCTTCTGCGGTAGAGCCTGTGGTGTTGGCTGAACGACCTTTCCCGCGCTGGAGGCAGCTGGTGGTGCCTTGTCTAGACGTTGTGGTGTAGGTTGTTGGATTCGTGAAGGTGTGGGTTGCTGAACTGATCGTGCGGCAGGCGTGGGATCAGCAGCGGCCATAGCGGCCAGGAGCTCGTCGTCTGCACCGTAGTCGTCGTCCATGATGAATTGTTGAAGCTGCGTAGTGAAATTGGTCGGTCACGTTGCTAGCTTCTCGTTATGTGCTTATTGAAAGATGATGGTAGTTCACGCATCGCCTAAGTCGACTTGAGCAAGGGTGGGTCATCACTCTTACACCAACAAAGATAGGTGCATTTAATCAACTACCTAGATAACAAACATTCTTCTCCTATAGATCCTACATCTTTTGTTCTCTATCTTTTGTATCTCAGTATGCTAAATCCCTGCAGAGTTATCACTGATTTATTCCATCAATGTCTTCCCAGGACAAAGATGCTAAAGCCCATCTCTTTGCAGTGTAAAAGTGCATCTACGTCATTCAATCAAATCATACAGCGGCCGTTGATAAAGTATACCTAACTCAGCATAAGCAAAGTATAGCTAAACCAATTCTGAATAGAATGCTTTGTACTATATTCGAAGCTATGTATAGACTATTTACCACTATCATCGAGGTATCGATACCTGTAGGTAAATGTGTCCGCGTACACCTGGAAGATCATTTACTCCTTTCAATAATGCGGTTCTCAATTCACCATCGTCAACTCGCCACAATCAACTTGATGCAACCCAAACGTCGAGAGCATCATGAAATCTATTTTTAACCCTCGGCTCCTGGTTCCTGTTCTTAGCTTAATGATCTACACTTTTCAACGTGGCAGTGCTGATGGTCTTCAATCACAACTCGCTCATATGCAATGATAAGCACCAAACTCATTGATCAAGGTAAATTCATAGTGCAGTAACTAAAAAAAACAAGTTCCTCCAGGTATCTCCTATCCCATCCTATCCCATCCGCAGCTCCAGCCGCTTTTGCCCTGTCCCATCATGTCCTATCATATCCTAGCCTATCCAATGCCAGGTTATTCCCTCTGGCCGCGCCCATAACGCCAGTAACCATAATGTTCGTTATTTGCGTACACATGTCCTCGTGTACATCATGTCTGTCTCAAGTCTAATCCAAATCTTCTTCTAGTCCTGCATATTCTGTGGGACTGGGCAATGTGCTCTCCGTGAGGGAGGAATGGATCGAGTAAAGGGAGGCCAACCAGCAGTCGAACATGGTTGCCACTTTTTGTGCCTCCGCGTTTGATGATTGTTGTCGTGTTAGTTGATCGCGTAGTCTCTCGTATGCCTCGATCATAACCCAGACCTGCAGTGCTGCAGTATCTTGTCCGTTCCGCTGTGGTCGGCCTGACACAACGGATGATAATTCGCTAGTGAGTAAATCGAGCGCTATTTGAAGGCTGATG
This sequence comes from Fusarium secorum, assembly GCA_013363185.1. Lineage (NCBI taxonomy): Eukaryota > Fungi > Ascomycota > Sordariomycetes > Hypocreales > Nectriaceae > Fusarium > Fusarium secorum. The sequence goes on from JABEEM010000046.1 coordinate 117,605, forward strand.
TTTTCCTGGAATGAGTGCCCTGATGATGAAGGTGGTCGAAATTCATCTGTCCAAGAACCTCGTGGTGTTCCAGGGGTCTGATCGGGAGATGGTGGTGGTGAGAATGAATATGGCTTGAAGTAAATAGTGTCACCTTCAACTGCAGCCACATTCGTATCGTGAGTCGCTGCTGACCTGAGTCTGGGTCTCAGCTGACGGGGTATAGCCGTCATGGATGAATACGTATTTGAGGACCGTAAACTTTGTCGCTTGGCTCCGTGGGGTGATATCTGAAGAGGGGTATCGTCGAATGAATATGTCGATGCTCGTGATGGTAATTGTGAGTCTAGCGCTGGGGGACCATCTCTCGACTCAAGAACAGCATTATATTGGTCAGCGATCAATTCGACGCTTGATGTCTTCTCCGGCACATCCTTCGCCTTGCGCGCAAGTGCATGTTGTTCTAGTTGTCCGATTCGAAAGACAGGTGTTTTGGCCTGGCGTCGCATAATAGATGACGTCGAGGTAGTTGATGCGGTCGAAGGGAGAGAAGAGCTGTCCAATGATGGTCGCGCATGATGATCCTGGAGAGTCAAATGGTGAAATTCTGGGATTTGGCGCTGAGAAGATTGTCTTCGTGGCGGGGGACTGAAGAACGCCCTCGGCGGCTCGGGTTCAGGCTCATGTTGGTACTGATGGTGCTGTTGCTGTTGCTGTTGCTGAGGCGGTTCATATGGTGAGTTAATCTCTGGCTGAAGATGGTCCTCGGGCTCAGAAAATGAGGGCACAAAGACCGTCTTTGGTCGAAGATAATGATCCCATTTTGAATCGCTCAAATCGGGAGCGCCGTTCTGAATTTGTCGTTGCGACGGTGAAGACATAGTGCTCTGAGGGCTGAGGCTAGACATGGTCGAGTCGGTAGAACCGCGCTTAGCTTTGTTGAGGCTTTTGAGTTTCGGGTCAGGTTTTTGGAGTTTGCGCCTGGGAGGCTTTAAACTGTGACTTCTCGTGAGAGTGTTGTCCATGGCGGGCGGTGAACATAAATTGATGTTGAGAGCCGCGGTTTCAGGATGTAGCATTTATGTTAGTTGAAATGCAAGGTGAGTGATAAGCGTGGATCGTCGTCAAGGGCGCTTGGGTGAGAATTTGAGGTGAATTGAAACTCGTGTGTGTTAAGCGTATCTTGGTTGATATTGGTCACGTTGGTTGGTGAATTCTGGGGATTTCGCAGCCATGGAAGACAAACATGGGAGAGATATGTGAGGTATGTTATATGACGAAGAAGATATGTATGTGTAGGAAAAAGCAAATGCGAATCGTGCAAGCTGCGCAGAGAGAGTTCAGCCAGGGTAAGGTAAGGTACATAAGTCAAGTCAGCCAAGTCAAGTCAGTCGTAATTATGTACGTAGTAAAGCCGAGAGACACAGTCAAGGCCTTACCGCTTCCCTGGCCCAAAGTGGCTTCCAAGCTGCAGGTTAGAGTGGAAGTCCAATCAAGAGGACCACGAGGTGGATGAGATACTCCACGTCATGGGTCAAAGGGAAGGGAAAAAGGGTTGGGGATAGGCAGGGATGATCAAAAACTGGGATCCTGCAACCTGCAACCTGCAACTTTTCTGGCATCAACAGGAACAGAACACAGACTCCAACAGGCTTGACAGGGCTGGACTACAGGCATTGGACGACCCGGCAAGATACAGCTACAGCTACTTTACTGTACAGTACAGCTGGTAACCGAGACGAGGGTGTACTGTATCCTCTTAAAGAAAACTGATCCGCGGTTCTTCAACTTGATCATTGTGGTCGTACCGTCGTCTGCACCAAAACAAGATTCACCCTCTCGACCGTGACTCTAACTCTTCCAGAATCTGACGAGAACAACCTCGGACCACCCACCACCACCCGCCTCTGCAGCGGTGAAGCCCACACGCTGCAGCAACTGATAATCAGGACCCCTTCCCCTTCCCCTTCCCTGTCTGGCCCTGTCACCCGACCCGACTAAACAGACATTCTTGAGTGCGCTGTAGAAACGCCTTCCAGCTGCCGCAACACCCTCACAGGCTCAGGCTTCGCACTAGGTTACTTCCTAGTGCCAAAACGGTTGTTATCCGTATGGCCCTGCCGCGTCGCGTGTGATTGAATCTAGCTTGAGCTGATGTCATGTCATGTGTGCCTCTATCGTAATGTATCGATCAAAGACCCTTACTGAGAGGTCTGAGCCCATTTACTCATTGAGAGGGGTAAAAAGAAAACGTGTCTCTTGTCGATGGGCTGTTGTTCTGAAGCCATCCGCATCATCAGTTGTAGCAATGTCATTGTGAGTTAAAGTTAAGTTCATGTACGCGAGTTAGATATGCATAAGGGTGCTGTGCTGGCTGTGGTAGAAGCAAGCCGGCTGCCTCTCTTTGCACACTTTTTCTTTTTGACAATAATTTGCTGTGAACGCATATATTTCTCTTCGGTCTTGAATATCCTAATCGTCATTGATCAACAAGATACTGAGCGTTAGGGAGTAGAATAAGGCCGTCGGCGGTTCCTTTTATAAAGAAGCTTTATCTTTTACGACGGGATAAACGAGAGGACGGTTCTTCAGAGTCGAAAGTCAAATGAATACAGTGCGTATATTGTTGAAGGACGGTGACGGATACTGTATGCAGTTAATTTACTCAGGTGGTTGGGGAAGTGAAATGGAAATGGTTCTCGTGCCTATTGAAGAAACGGTCAAGACATGGCATGATATAAGAGGGATTTCTGGAATTTCAAAAAGATCATAGTCATCATTTTAAAGAAGCTTAATTATCCGTCGGGTACGTATATTCAACGAGTTTGAGGAATTTAATTAATGAGTACTTTAGTTAAACTGACTTGTTTACAGACTTTCTCTGTGCGCGTTGGATCCCATGTTAGTGAGGGGTACTCGGATCGGATCGCGGGGATACATCGTGGGGTCAAAACTCAACATCGGATAATAATTTAAATGGAATTCTTTTTGGCGAGGGGAGGGCACTAAAACTTCCATTAGCATAAACTTCAGTCACGAGGTTTATTTTCCCCTCAAGCCAGTCTCGTTTCCACTAGGAGAGATGGAGCACATTGAATGCCTTAATTAGTTAGTACCCATAGCTACTTGCTCTTTATAATGGATATTCTGCCTGCGGGAGGAAGACCGAGACCGTTCATCGTTCATAGCAGCCCAGGTCAATCAATTACTGCGCGGGGGCGGGTCGCGGGGGTTTACTGCTCTTAGGCATTGAATCATGAGTACTTCTTACAACACCAGGACCTTACTGTAGATCAAAGTCCTTAGTGATATCCTCTTAGCAGATGCTCCCCCCCAAACCCACCCCCAAATCAACAACTCTCCCCTCTCCAAGAGTCCATACCCAAGCATATTTATCGGCAAGAACATGCCGGCGGATGGCTTCTCATGATAGACAAATTCGCTTTCATGGGGGTTTCCAGTGAGCGGATCCCGTTATTCCATCAATCAGACGCAGAGGAATTGGTCGTCATGGCATCTCGACTCTTCTTTTACCCCACATCGTGACAATGGATGAGGTCTCATGAGAGAGTCTGTGGGAGGAGGAGAAAAAAAAAGGGACCAGCAAAAGGGAGAAGCTATAAAGCATGACGTTCCCAGCTTCAACCTCTATTTAGCCTCAATTGATTCATTATAATCTTGACGATTCTATATTTCTTCTTCTTCTTCTTTCGTTGTGATCCTCTCATCATAACTCCTCGCCATTGAAACCTCCCCCTCCCCCGCGTTCGGAGCTCACCCACCTCAAGAGTGTCCCTCACGCTTCACTGAGCTCTCTCATACTCGACAATTACAACTTCGAATAAATATACAAATAAACCGCCGCAATCATGGGTGAAATCACAATTACAGGCTGGACGACTCGCGATGTTCGCTTTCCTACTTCTCTCGATGGAACTGGCTCCGATGCCATGAACGCTGCTGGCAACTATTCCTCCGCCTACTGCATCCTCGAGACAGACTCTGAATACACCGGTCACGGAATGGTCAGTACTCAATACCTTCAGATACCGTCTCAATTGTAGCTAACTTTGTATAGACCTTCACTATCGGCCGTGGAAACGACATCGTCTGCGCTGCCATCAACCACGTCGCCGAGCGTCTCAAGGGCAGGACACTCTCCTCCCTCGTCGCAAACTGGGGCCAGACATGGCGACATCTCGTCAACGACAGTCAGCTCCGATGGATCGGTCCCGAGAAGGGTGTTATCCACCTCGCTCTCGGTGCCGTCGTCAACGCTGTCTGGGATCTCTGGGCCAAGACCCTCAACAAGCCCGTCTGGCGCATCGTCGCTGACATGAGCCCTGAGGAGTTCGTCAGCTGCATTGACTTCCGTTACATCACAGATGCTATCACTCCCGAGGAGGCTGTCGCTATGCTCAAGGAGCAGGAGTCTACCAAGGCTAAGCGACTCGAGGAAGCTCTTAACAATCGCGCTGTGCCCGCTTACACAACGAGCGCTGGCTGGCTCGGATACGGAGAGGATAAAATGAAGAGCCTGCTTCAGGAGACCCTCAATGCTGGATACAAACACTTCAAGGTCAAGGTCGGTGGTGACATTGAGCGCGACCGCAAGCGTCTAGGCATTGCTCGTGAGGTCATTGGTTACGACAAGGGCAATGTTCTCATGACAGATGCCAACCAGGTTTGGTCTGTTCCTGAGGCCATTGAGTACATGAAGCAGCTCGCCGACTTCAAGCCTTGGTTCATCGAGGAGCCTACATCCCCCGATGATGTCCTCGGTCACAAGGCTGTTCGCGATGCGCTTAAGCCTTATGGCATTGGTGTCGCTACTGGTGAGATGTGCCAGAACCGTGTCATCTTCAAGCAACTGCTCCAGACCGGTGCTATCGATGTGTGTCAGATCGATGCCTGCCGTATGGGCGGTGTCAACGAGGTCCTTGCTGTCCTCCTCATGGCCAAGAAGTTTGGTGTGCCTATTGTTCCTCACTCCGGCGGTGTTGGTCTTCCCGAGTACACACAGCACCTGAGCACCATCGACTACGTCGTTGTCTCTGGAAAGCTCTCTGTTCTTGAGTACGTGGATCACCTCCACGAGCACTTCTTCCACCCCTCTGTTATCAAGGACGGTTACTACACCACTCCTGTGGAGCCTGGCTACAGTGTTGAGATGAAGCCTGAGAGCATGGATCGATTTAGCTACCCTGGTGAGAAGGGTGTGAGTTGGTGGACTTCAGATGAGGCCAAGGTTATTCTCGATGGTGAGAAGATTTAATGAGTGGTTGAAAAAGGTTGGATAAAAGGGCCTGGTGTTGTGTATCTAAAATGCCTCCATAAGCGGAATATCATGAATTTATGAGTTATCAAACCCAACAGACCTCTCTATGATGTTGATTTGTTATAAGCCTAGCTTTTGGTTTATGAATTGTGTTATATGCTCAAGTTCTTCAGGACAGTACCAATGCTTCAAGACTGGGTAAGTCTTTAAGTCGACTTCTACTCCCATGCGCTCCAAGCATTTAGCAGCACTTAGTCCGTGACAATACTCAACATCCTCATCCTTTTTACCATGTCCCACGAACACAGGAGTTTTCAGGAAAGGGAAAGATGTCATTGACGGTGCAGGACCAATCTCTGCTTCTCCACGAAGCTCGTCGATTGCCCTTTGCAGTGGAGTTTTTGCCTCCTCTTCGCTATTCCTTTCGAACAATCCGTCTTCTGATACGCCATCGCTTATATCATCTGCCATTAAACTCTCCGCCAAGGGCATGAAGCCGCTCATTATAACCACGGCGCCCAGACTCTGACCCTCCCAAAGCAACCAACTCATCAACGCCATTGCACCGCCCTGACTGAAACCAATCAACGCTATTTTTCCTGCATCTCCCCTCAGCCTTTCTACCTCATCTTTTAATAATTTATGGATATACTCGATGCTCGGTCGCATGTTCCCACGCGCCTCGGGCTCCCAGTCACCAGTTCCTTCATACCATTGGTGAATAAGTGAACGGCGATACTTGGTCGCCCGCGACAGAGGCGCGGTCGGGAACACAAAGCGAGCATGTGGAAGCGATTGACGAAACGATATTGATGGATCGGGAGAAGGAGATGCAAGAAGTGGTGAGTGAAACTTCTGTGCGTTGAAGCCACGGCCGTGAAGGACGATGATGGTGAGTTTATGAGGTGAGATGAGAGGAGAAATGATTACCAAGGGTGGAAATTCTCCTGGTATGGGGCGAGACGAGTTTCTAGTGGCATATTCTGCTGACATTTTTGTTGATGTTGATATTAATGGAGGGTGCATATGTTATGTGTATTGTATAAGTGAGGTTGGTGATGATTGATGAAAGTGTGGTGACCTATGAGAAGTGCCAAAGCTTGCATTGAATGAGATTAACTGAACACCACCAGACAACGAAGTTTTCATGGTTTCATGTTTCAATACTGAATTTGAAACCATCGAATTCTCATTCAGCATAGTTCTCTAGTCTTCTCATACACATAAGCCATTCGTTGTGCTGTGTTGATCTCACCACTTCTACAGGGTCTCATTAGCGAACGTGTCGCTATATTCTGCCCCACGTGACGCACCCCTTCCATTCAGCTCAACCTCACATCATCAACTTCACACGCTCATTTAATCCCCCACTCAGGATGGGCCTCCTTAACCACGAAACAAATTCAATATCTTCTCTAACAGCCGCCTTCACTGCTTGGAAGGGTCTTCTCCTGGCCATCGCTCTCGGTGCGTCTGTAGGCCCAGACTACGATACTTCAACATCTCTCTTCTTCAACATCGTTCATGGTCCAACAACACCTGTTCCTGCTCTCGCTACTCGTCTGACGAGATGGGACGCGCTGTATTTTATGCATGATGCGGTGAAGGGAAAAGTGTATGAGCAGGAGTGGGCGTTTGGCATTGGACTGCCAGCCGTTGTACGTGGCATTAATGGGTTATTTGGACTTGATGGCTGGGATGCCATTATTGCGATTGCCATCTCACACGTTTCTCATCTTATTGCTGTTCTGGCGCTATACCAGCTCACTATTGTCCTATGCAATGATTGGAAACTTGCATATTTGGCTGCCGCCGTGCATATTCTTTCACCTGGCGGCCTCTTCCTTTCAGCACCGTATGCAGAGAGCACATTTGCATGCCTGTCCTTTGTGGCCAACCTTCTTTTTGCCTTGAGTCTGAAAGCCGGCCCTGACTCACTGAAGCGCAATATTTTCGTCATCGGCGCAGGGTTGTTATATGGGGTTTCCTGTGTGTTTCGAAGCAATGGACTCTTTGGCGGCGTTCTCTTCGCGGTGGAAGCCATCAAAGGCCTCACTGCACTTCTTGGTGGAGGGTTCACCTTCTCCAAAGCTCTGAGGCTATTTGCACCTGTTATTGGTGGGCTGTTCGTTGCAGTTGGTTTTGTTGCGCCTCAGATTCTGGCGTGGATGAGGTATTGCAATGTCCAGGATAATGGACAACAACGCCCTTGGTGTACACGCCTTCTCCCAAGTATCTACACTTTTGTCCAAGAAGAATACTGGTATGCTCTCACAAACTAATGAGATAGCAATAACTAACATGAACAGGAACGTTGGCTTCCTCAGATACTGGACACCCAACCAGATCCCTCTCTTCCTCCTTGCAGCTCCCATGCTCACGATCCTCATCAAGTCAGGAACAGAGGTCGTGCGAGAACCTTCGCGAGGCCTTCGAGCCATGATTTCTGGCACAGATGAACAGTGCAGGCTGCTCGTAAGAACTCTAGCTGCTGTGCAAACTCTTCTCGCCGTCTTGGCCATCACAAACTATCACGTCCAAATCATAAGTCGTATTTCATCCGCATACCCCGTGTGGTACTGGTGGGTCGCATCATGTCTCATGGATAAGCAGAGACAGAATTTGGGTTATGGTATAGTTGTGTTTATCAGCATGTATGCCATGATCCAAGGGGGTCTCTTTGCATCCTTTTTGCCGCCTGCCTGAGGCACTGCTGTATACTTTCTGTTTTTGAATTGAGCTGGGTTTTTCTAGAGCCTGATTCGGAGGTTGGCAGCTCAATGGATTAGACATGATGGTGAAATAAAAATAGAGTTGAAATTATGAAAGTTTTATATCGTCACACTTTCATTCTCTCATCTTAATAAGAGTCATATGGTGCATGTTAAGGCAACAAAGGGGGTTGCTCTGTTGTTGGTGAATGTTAGATCTCTGTTTCCCTCTACATAAAGACATGCTATCGCATCTTACTTGTCTTTTCTCTTCCATCTTTTAAAGATCCATCAGTTCTCGTATTCATCGCGGCCAGTTATACTTACACATACTCACTCCATCGAGGTTCCTCTGCTTTTTCCCCAACCAACTCCCAATATGTCAGCGACAGGTAAGTTGATAATGATCAATGTTCGGAGACACGTAAGCCTGACAAGCAACAAGCAGATCAACAACCAGAGCATCGATCCAATGGATCTTCCTCCACTTCACATATTGTCCTTGGGCTGCTCTCCCCCCTCCGACTCCCCCTCCCTTGAATTCCGGTCTTCCCCCTCCCCCATCTCAGCCTCCGGATACAACTCCTGACAACGGAACTGGAAACTGTATTGAAGTGTTGGTTGAGACCGAGGAGGTTGAGGAACAAGAACACGACACAACCAAAACCATTTCTCCTGTAAGTTTTCACTCAAACTCACATTTACAACACTCTTTTCTAACAAGTAAGAAGCCCCCTGAAGCAACATCCGGCCTCGGCTCTACTGTTAAGGCTATTGTGCCGAGCTTGAGAGCCCGTTGGGGTGACCTGCAGGCTATTGCTCGAAACCAAGTGAGTAGAGCATTCCAGCCTTCTTCTAGATAAAGTCTATTGCATCATCCACAGAGAGCATGGCAATAGCGTTGCACTTTTGTTTTAATTTATCATCGATCATCAAGTCGTGATAAGTACTGGGCGAATGGGTCACTTGGGTAGAGTTGGATAAGAAGCCCGCGTCCTCTTCATACAAAGGAATATGTCCTTTTGGGCGGTTTCAAGTATATATCTCGACTCATTGCTATGAGCATAAGCATAATAATAGTCTTTTGATATATAATTCATGACAGAGTGCGACCCAAATCGTGTTCTCACCAGTAAAGTCCAATACTATATGTAACCATCCAGCTCTCATTATATTAAGGCTCCTTTTCTTTTCCAACCGAGACACTTAGGTTACGGGATGATCGTTTCGTCCCCTGATTCAAACAAAGTCTTCGGTCCAACATCCAAGGATGGCTCCAACAGTCATCAAACTCTAGTAGCTATTCATAATCAAAATAAATAGCCATAGCTACACCCAAAAAGAACGAGAGCAACTCAAAATTATCAGCAAGGCCACTGAAAACTAAAAAAAAAAAAAAAAAAAAAAAAAAAAAAAAAAAAAAAAAAAC
>JABEEM010000048.1:0-17424 GCA_013363185.1 Fusarium secorum
GAGACAGACGAAGCGGGGCGACATTTGAGGAGGACAAGACAGTCATCATACACTTCACGCGCCATCACGAACGCACCGATGAAAGCCCGTATACGATCAAAGGCAGGCTGGCGATCAATTCAATTCCATCAATTTCGCCCTCGCGTGGCGTTGCGTTGACAGCTTACTCAGCATTTGGCCCGTGGAGTTGAACCACCGCATCTGCAAATTGAATTGGTGGCGTTGAATTGAACATGTTGAACCTCATACGCCCCCCGAGATACTCAACACTTTATTCGCCAGCGTCTCGGCCATCCTCCTCTGTCTCCCATATAATGCTACTCCCAACCTCATCTGATACGTCAACCAACGTATCCACCGCGTCGATTAGGCCATTCCGCACCCATGACCTTAGCGTCTGTGTCATCCCTATCGTGCTAGCCTCCAGTCGAGTCCGCAGCGGTGAGACCATTTGCCCAGCAACACTAAATAAACGTTCGCACTCTGCCGACATAGGCGGTACCGAAAGCAGGTCAAGAGCCATTCGCGACAGTCGAGGGTAATCTTTCCGTCTCTCCCACCAATATTGGATGGGATCCGTGACAAGAGGGTCGCTCTTAGCGTCCGGACTCGACAGCCAGTGGTCATATTCGTCATGGTCTGCGTTCACTGACCTTTCCGAAGGACATCTGCCTGCTAGAGACGAAGTCCTGTGTGCTCGGTGTCTTTCGAGAGCACTCAATGCCTTTAAACGCTTGAGTGGAGGTTCCTCATCTGAATTCGAAACAGTCGGTAGTGATTTATACTCTTTGTCCCACAGAGTCTTGACCATTCTTTTTGCCTCCTGAAGCCATGGCAGCTGTGCTTTGTCGGTCCACGTATTCTCGAAATATCCCCAACGTGAGACCGGATTTAGAATGGCGGAAGCATAGTAAGCTGGCGTCTCGTCCAGTTTCGTATAGTACTCGTTCAACTTATCCCACCCTAGGTTGATGTTTATCCTGAAGTGCTCAGGGTCCGGGTAGTTCTCTGCTGCTGCTTTCCACTCCTCCAGACGTTCCATCAGAAATTCATACGTTGAAGCAACATCCCACATATTGCCATATGCCTCAATACGGCCACCTTTACGTACCCGGCTCTGAGCATCTCCTTCAAGCATCCGGAGTGCCTCCTCGAAATCAAGCAGCACCTTGTCCATCAACTCAATCACTTTCCAGTCCTTCTCCCCAAGAAGACTCTCCTCCCGGAGACAGAGCGGCATCTCTTCCCTCCGTCTAGCCCCGTTGCGGCATTCCTTGTTGAATTCAAGCGTGACCTTCTCAACTAGGTCCTCCAGAAAAGGACGCAACAAGAGACCGCGTCGCATCATATACAGGGTCGACAACCACCGGGTCTGGTTATCGCGAACAACGTCGACAGGCTTCCTTGCTCGAATCTTCGGGTTGTCAGAATGTTGAAAAAATTCTTCCTGCAGCGCACGGAGACGATAGGTCAACTTGTCAGACCGATGGATCCAATGGACCAGGTTATGGAGCTTCCCAATGGGACCTTTCTTTCGCCAGATCTCATGCTGGGCAGCGCCAGAGCTAGATTCTCCATCAATTTCTGCTTCAAAAGCTTCAGCTTTGTACCCGAACAACAGGGCTTTCACCACCAAGTTGAGCACATGGCCGAAGCATCGCACTCTCCGTTTCTTCGGATCGAATCCCAGCGCGTCCGCAATCTCCTCCATTGCTGTATCCATATTCCCAGCGTTGTCAAGCGTGATGTACCCCACCCTATCGAGTATCTCGTAGCTCTCCAGGATCTCGAGGATCTGAGCTGCAATATTTCCCCCCGAATGGCAATTCTTCAACTCCGGTAGACCAAGGACTAACTTGGACGGGGCTCCATTTTTGTCAACATAAAAGCAGACAATCCCATACAGAGCATGCCGATTCCTTGAACGCCAGCCATCGAACGCAATATGAATTTGACCTGGAACACTCCTCAGGTGGTCGATTATGCGTGTCTTTTGTTGGAGATGAAGGTCGATGATTCGCCTTCGAACCGTGTCATGAGAGATATGAGCATTCGTCGCTGCGACTGATGGGTTCAGGTATTCGAATATACGTCGAAGCCGCCCATGCTCGGGCTGGCGAAAAGAGATATTGGCGTCGATCACCCACTCAAGGAGCAGTCTCTGGAAGTGGTCCCTGTCGAAACGCTGTATGAGGGCGTTCGCGATGGCTTGCTCTTTAGGGTCTGAGGTGTCAAGATTCAGCATCTCCACAATGTTCCTTGAGGGAGTCTTCTCCTGCTTTCCCTTCCAAAGAGCGGGCGGCTTCCTCCTCCCGGACTTGTCGACAAGCCCGTGCTCCCTGAACAGATGTTTCTCGATATTCTGGGTGCCAACAGCAGAGAAGTCTGTCATCTTAGGCTTAGGCTTCCGAAGACAATGCTTACAAACCCATTTCCTCTTCGTGGGAGAATCGCGGGCTTGAATGTCAAAGCCGTGCTGCCAAACCCACGAAGTCTGCCTGCCAACGCGTTCGGAAATCAAGAAACCCGGGAACTTGTTCCATGGGAAGGTTTTCCAATCGTCTGGCAAGGCATCCAGGTTGTTAAGTGAGGGAACAGATGCGCTGCATTCTGGACTCTGGCGCTTGACAGGTACGTTGGCGTCCATTTGAAGACCAAGAAAGGAACAGAACGCATGCAATGATCTCTCTATGAGGGTCATGGGGCGCGACAAAAGCTGAGACGCGTTTACAAACCCTCGGTACTAGGTACAGTTGGCACGTGCACCAAAAATAAGGGGCAAAAGGTATTGGCGAGAAAGTCTAGCGGACGCGTCTCCTGGGACTACCGGAATACGGATTAGGTGCTACCCTGAACCGCTGCAGCTTCAACCGGTGGCCAACGTTGAAGGCATTCCGGTGGAATTGAAACAATCAACGCTATGGTGAAATTGGGTTGGTTGAATTGATTCACGTGACTTCAACTTCCACAAAATTGACGGGGTTGAGTTGATGGTGGAATTGATCGCCAGCCTGATTAATCATGATGGTCGCGGTTCGCTCGGAGCAAAATGCATCCACCCAGCGTAAAATCCCTTCAGGGATCCCTCTGGCTTTCATCCGCTGCAATAATCTCTCCTTACATACACCGTTGTATGCGCCCTTCACGTCGAAGCTGATGAGACTCACAACGTGACGTGAGCGCCATGTCGAGAAAATATGCTCCTGTAGAAGTACGAGCGCCTGCTCTGCCGACCGCTGCTTGCGCGCACCGAAATGATTGGTCGGAAGAAGTCCGTGAGTCTCGACCGCATGGGAGATCCTCTCGGCAACAACCGACTCCAGCACTTTACCCAGCGTAGCGAGAAGCGAGATCGGTCTCCAGGCTTTCGCGATCGTATCTCTTTAAGCGGCACAAGACTGCAATGCCGTCACGACAGGGGAGTCAGACCAATCAAGATGAGCAAATCAGCTGATACAGGCCAGCTTGTACTCTCATTGTTATAGAAGGTCAGGAGACCATTAGACTAGCTGGATTGGATGGCTATACCGCAATAGAGGTAGACTAGTTACAGAGGAATAACAACTTTTTCAGAGCTGCCTCTGGCAAATCTTTTGTGGCCTTCTTGTCCGTGGGGTCAAGTGGGTCGAGTGACCTATTGCAGTCTTGTGCCGCTCAAAGAGATAATCATCTTTGCCTGGCTTCTTGAGTGGGATGATTCGAGCATGTCTCCACTGTCTTGGTATAACGCCTTCTTTTAGTGATGTTTGAAAGATGTCGAGGACATCGTGTTTGACCGATGGCCAGATCTGCTTCCAGACAATTGCTGGTAGTCCGTCTTCCCCTGGCGCCTTCCATGACTTTGTCGCCCATAGCTGACGCTCCACTTCCTCCAAAGTCAGGTCCGGCATCGTTACAGGGGCTCTTCGATGCTGCAGCCCTTCGTCTTCGATGTTGTCTGGTAGTGGCGGGAAGAACTTGACAAGAAGCTCTTCAGCTTGCTCCCGATGATTTGTCGTTTTTGTTCCATCCGCCCTACCGAGTTGGGGTACCTTCCCAAAAGCCGCATCGTCCCCAGACTTCATGTACTTGGCTGCTTTCCAGATGTTGTCGTTATCCGCCAGAAACTCCCTCCAGTGGCTATTCTTGCGTTGCCGGATGGCATCGTGGTACTGCTTTGCTGAAGCGTTTGCCGTATCTTCGAGGACAGCAGAGCTCTGCCCGGTACGCCTTGCGGCTCGAGCACGGTTTCTCCAATACGTATAGACATGCCGTAGTTGTGTAAGGTCATTAGTCCACCATCGTTTCGCATATGGTGATGGTTTAGCTCTGGGTGTTAGAGCCTGTACCGCTTCCAGAACGGCCGTCATCAGCCTGTCCGTTTTCTGCTGCACTGTGTTTCCCCTCGGCTTGTCCCTCAACGTGTCTACAATTTTCCCCTTGATCTCCTTCCAGGGGGCGTTCTTGAACAACAGTCTCTCTTCCTGTTTCAGTGCCGGGACCGAACTGTCGAATGTCGTCTCTATCGTGCGATGATCCGATCCGTGCTCCGTATCGTGTATTACGCATCTGATGGTTGCGTCTGCAAGCTCTTCGGAGGCTAGAACCAAGTCGATGGTTGTTTCGTAATTTCTGCCCTGCCATGTCTTCGTGCCCCTGCGGAGGAGGCTCCTGAGCATAAAGTCGTTCATCATGTCAATGATCGGATCGGCCTCGCCCTGTCTTGCCACCGAAATATCGTCCCCTCCCCACATCTGGTCGTGCCGGTTGAAGTCGCCGGTAATTACCACATCCACCGTTCTCCCCGATCTCTGCCTCACCTCCGTGATGGCCCTGCCAAGCTTACCGCACGTGTCCTGTAGAGCTTGGGCATCTCCCCCCGGCACGTATACAGACGCCGTGAAGACCAGACGATCTGGCAGTCGGATGACCGCTGCCGTCACATCTGGGGACTCTATTGACACCTGCTCCGCTTCTACCTCTCTGCTCACCCAAAGCATACTCCGTATCACCCATCTACCTTCTCTCTCGGCCGTCGGTACCATTTTGACCCATCTGTGATGCCCCATCGGCGTGGTCAATAGTTTCCCCTGGACCCTTCGCGCGTGGGGTTCTTGGATGGCCAGCACGGTTGCATCTTGAATGTCTTTGTCGTTTATTAAGCTCTCATGTACCGGCCCTTGCTTCCCAACGTTCAGTTGCAACAGTCGAAATACGCTATTCATGATGTGATGGATAGAGCTTCTGACAGTTTCTGCTGAACGACTCATGAGGACCCCCACACGGGACGCATCTCAGGATCGTTTCTGCGCATCTACTATCGTGATGACCTTCTCGCGCACACTTGCCGCAAACTTGCGGTCGGTCGCACTGGTAGGCTTTATGGTTCGTGATCTGCTGGCAATTGTAGCACTGTTTTGGTCGGTCACGACGCTCGAACACTTTTGTGGTGCCGGATTCTCCTCCAGCCACAAAAAACCCTTCGCTGATGAATCGCCTGGCTTCGGAACGTTTCTTAAGGTATACGACCATCGAGCCGTACGCTTTGGGGACGTCTCTCTTGCTGAGCCATGCTATTTTCGCGACGTCGGTATCGTTCTCTCGACCCAAGGTCTGAGTGGCCTCTGCTCGAACTTCATATCTCTCATCCAATACCGCAATACGACTAACGTTATCGACTCTGATGGGGTAGAGGTCATCTCGCAGGATGCGGGTTCCTGGCGCCAATTTCGTTTCCGCTACGCGTTTCACCACCTCATGTTCGCTCTCGTTCCTACAGGTGATCCTGACGCGATGGGGATTCTTTGGATCCCTCGTCACCGCTTGGCATCGCCACGTGGGGTTATCTAGCTCGGGGCGGACTTCATTCTCTACTGTCGCTCGGATCGTTCCAGCCGAGGCCCTAGCCTCATCTTCTGTTCTCGAAACGTCGATCGTGCAGTAGAGCGCGTCTGCGGCGTTTGGAGGAGCGGGTACAGCTCTCGAATGGCTGTGGGTTAAGTGCGTTGACAGTCGTGTGACGTCAGCATAAGATCGTTGGTGTTCTTCCGCTGCACTTGACGCGATGGTTTCAAACTGCTCACGGACTCGTTGTAGCTCCTCGGTCATCTGTTCCTTGATCTCCACCATCTGCTTGCCCATCTCTTGTACTGTCTCTTCCTGCCTTGCAACAGCTTCCTGCAGTTCCCTGGTCATTTCCATCTGTTCCTTCAGCGCTTCCTGCAACCGTTTGGTCTCCCTGCGCGACTCCCCCAGGAGATCCAACGCTTTCTGCAGCATTGCCCTTCCATCATTACTGCCGCTGCCGCTACTCTTTCGGACTTCGGTCGATCGATCGGTTTGTTCTTCGGTCGGTATACTTCGCGTCGTCTGCCGGGTAGTCTTTCGCGTCTCTTTGGCGGTGTCCTCTAACTGTCGCGCAGTGTCTCGGACTTTGCTCGTTGGTCTCACCACTCGACTCGATCGCTTTGGCGTCAAAAAGGGGGCGTCATCCTGCTCCACCACGATCTCGGCCCCTACTGGGTCCGCCATAACGGGCAATCTCCACCCCAAATTTTCTCCCAATCAACAACAATCTTCCAGTAGTCAATGACAAAGTCCTTATCTTATACAGTAGAGATCTCCTAGTCGCATAACAATAGGAACTCTAAAATGATCGGTGACTCAGCATTTGTGATGCCAAGCCGCATACGGACAGCTTTCAATTCTCCACTCCATTTCAGTGCGCATCATTATTGGCCCAACTTAGTCGTGAAATTCGTAAAGCTAAACAAAACAATAACTCCTAACTATCGTACATATTACTTTCCCAAAATTCCCAAAAGATACAATTCATTAAAATATAACCTTTAATCAATCATGTTGCTTCGCTTGTTTCTTGCCAGTGACGGTGCCGACAACATCACCATGGCCAAGGCCACCGAGGATCTTCTTGAGACCAAGACCTCCGAGTAGACCATCAAGGAGGCCACCAAGACCAAGACCGTTCAGCTGAAGACATTGTCAGCAGGATGATCAACGAATCGTTATAGAACAAATGATCATGACTTACCAGAGGGCCCAGGATGGGACCGAGAAGCTTACCAACAAGGCCAAGCACACCCTTGAGCAGGAGACCAACAGCGGCGACGATCTGGAAGAGAGGCTCTGCGAGAAGAGCCCAGAGAGGGTTAATCTCCTTCTTGGCGTGGGGCATACCCTCGAGCTTGCGCTTGCCCTCCTCGATGGTGGTTTGGATCTCGGTGGAGAGCTATTGTTCTGTCAGCAAATGCTAGGGTAAAGGGACTATGATACTGACCTCCTTGAGCAAGTTGGCAAGGTGAGCTTCCTCGGGAGTAGCTTCACCTCCAGCCACCTTGGTCTTTGCGTTGCGCGAGATGCGGCCATCAGGGTCAAGACCACGGATGATACCGTTTGTCTCAGTCAACATCTTACCACCGTCCTGGATCAGAGGCCTGACCTGTTGGACAAGTTCCTCCTCGTCACGGTCCTCGGGTTTCTTAGCCTCAGCAGCGCTGATCTTGTCGTTGATGGCCTTGCAGATGGGTCGGAGTCTTCCCAGAGTCTGTTCGATCTGGTAAGCCAGCTGCTGGGCAAGCTTCTTGTCCTTCTCAGCAGCCTCAGCCTTCTTCTTCTCCTCTGCCTCGGCCTCCTCGCGCTTGATCCTCTCCTCCTCAGTCTCACCCTCAGACTCGGGCTCGGGCTCAGGAGTAGGGGGGATATCCTCAAGAAGGGAGACGTGACCAATGACGGTTCCCTTCTGGTTGAAGACATCGCCATCCTCATCAACCTCCTTGCCGGCGCAGTCGAGGAGCTCACCACCGGTAAGCTTACCAATGATGTTACCATCCTGGTCAACGACGTTACCTTCAAGGTTCACACGTCGGCCAGCGAGAGGGTTGTGCTTCTTCTCCTTCTCAGGCTCCTCCCAGCGCTCGGCCTTGCCAATGACATTGCCGTTCTTGTCGAGGATCTCACCGTCATCATCGACAGATCGTCCGACCAGAGCCTTGGCGTCTCCAGAGATAAGTCGGCCAACAGCCTCACCGGCAGCGTTCACGACCTTACCGTCCTTAGCGACGGTGCAGTTCTTGAGCTCAGCGAAGGGGCCTTCCTTCTGGCCGCCACGCTCACCCTCAGAAACAAGCTCAGCCTTGCCAATGATGTCGCCAGACTCGCTTCGGATGTTTCCATCCTTGTCAGACATGCGTCCGACGAGGTTCTGGATACTACCCTCAACGACGCGACCGAAGATTTCGCCAGTGCTGCTGACGATGTTACCGGCCTTGTTGACTCGCTTGCCAGCAAGGGCAGACTTGTCGACAATAGCCTCGGGCTCTTCCTCAGGCGCCTCCCAGGGCTTGGCCTTACCGACGACGTTACCGCGGCGGTCGAGAATGTCACCATCCTCATCGACCTTGCTACCCTTGAGGCGCTTGGGGTCGCCCTCAACAACCTCACCGACCTGCTGGCCCTGGTATGTGACACGGCCATTGGCCTCGACAACAGCGCCGGGGAAGTTCTCGAAAGGGGCGAATTCCTTTTCCTCGCGCTCGGCGACGGAGACAGGCTCACCCTTACCGATAACCTCACCGGAGTCATCCCAGATGTCACCGTTCTCATCGGATCGCTTGCCAAGAAGCTCCTTCAGGTCACCCTCGACAACCTTACCGAGAACAGTGCCGTTGGAGTCCACAAGCTTGCCGACCTTGTTGACCTTGGTGCCCTTAAGGATGGAGTAGTCCTTCTTTTGGACGCGGTCCCACTCAGGGAGAGGCTCAGCCTGGCCGACGACCTTGCCGTCTCTCCAGATCTTGCCGTTCTCGTCTGACTTGAGACCAACGAGCTGTCGGATCTCACCCTCAGTCACCTTGCCGATGGTGTCGCCCTTGTCGTTGACAAGACCGCCCTCCTTATCGACAACGGCACCCTTGAGGATGGAGAAGTCCTTCTGCTCACCACGCTCCCACTCAGGAAGAGGCTCGGCCTTACCAACGGCCTTGCCAGTTCGGTCCCAGATAGTGCCCTGGTCGTCAGAAGTGAGACCAACAAGTTGCTTGATCTCGCCTTCAATGACACGTCCGATGAGGTGGCCCTTGTCGTTGACGAGGTTTCCGTTCTTGTCGACAGTAGTGCCCTTCAGGATGCTGTAATCCTTCTGCTCACCACGCTCCCATTCGGGAAGAGGCTCGGCCTTTCCGACTTGCTTGCCGGTTCGGTCCCAGATAGTGCCCTGGTCGTCAGAAGTGAGACCAACAAGTTGCTTGATCTCGCCTTCAATGACACGTCCGATGAGGTGGCCCTTGTCGTTGACGAGGTTTCCGTTCTTATCAACAGTAGTATCCTTGAGGATAGAGAAGTCCTTCTGCTCGCGGTCCCACTCAGGGATGGGCTCGGCCTTGCCAAGTTGCTTGCCGGTCTTGTCCCAGATGATACCTTGGTCGTCAGAAAAGAGGCCGATGAGCTGCTTGAGCTCTCCTTCGACGACATTTCCGAGCTTGTCACCCTTCTCGTTGACGAGGTTACCCTCTTTGTCGACGGTGGTGCCCTTGAGGATGGTGAAGTCGAGAGGCTCTTTGGCAGCCTCCTCGCCCCCAGCCGCCTTATCCTCAACGGCCTCTTCACCCTCGGCAGCCTTGTCCTTAGCCTCCTCGCCGACGTCGCTAGCGACTTCTTCGCCTTTAGGGACCTTGCCCTTAGCGGCCTCCTCGCCTTCGGGGACCTTGCCCTCAGCGGCCTCTTCACCTTCGGGGACCTTGCCTTCGGCTGTCTCTTCTCCTTCAGCAGCCTTGCCCTCGGCATCTTCCTCGCCTTCGGCGGCCTTGCTCTTGACCTCGTCGGTGACGCCAGTAGCTTCCTCTCCGGGAGCCACAGACTTTAGGTCATCACCAGAGGCCTTAGACTTGTCGCCGTCATCGCCGGGAGCTTCGCCGCTAGGGATCTCGTCGCCGGGAGCCTCAGACTTAGGAACATCACCCTCAGGGACCTCAGGAGCCTCGGACTTGGGGACGTCGTCCTTAGCACCCTCACTCTTCTCCTGAAGCTTATCCTCGACGTCCTCAGGTTTGGGAACGTCTTGCTCGTCGACCTTGGAAGTGACATCCTCCTTGGCTTCTTCGGGGATATCTTTAGCGTCTTCGGGGGCATCCTCGGCGGTATCTTCCGCCTTGTCGGTTGTCTCCTTGGTCTCCTCGGGGACATCCTTGGCAGTGTCCTCTGCCTTGTCGGTTGTTTCCTTAGCCTCCTCTGGAGCAACCTCCTTGAGCTTATCCTCGCCTTCGGCGGGAACGTCGCGGTCCTCGAGGCTGATATCCTTCTGGTCCTGGTCCTGGTCCTGGTCCTCAGACTTGACATCAGGTGTCTCGTCCTTGACCCCAGGTGCCTTGGGAGTTTCTGCGGGTGTCTTTGTGTCGGTGGCTTGAGAAGTAGCGTCTGACTTGCCTCCGAGGCTGCCAGTTACGCCGCCAGCGGCATCCTTGCCAGTCTCGCCCACGTTTTTAGCTGTGTCGCCGACAGCTCCTGTGACACTACCGACGGTGTCTCCCAGGCCGCCGGACTTCTTGTCTTTGGACTGGGTTGTGTATTCGCTCTTTTCCTCGTCGTGGGAGTCGTCCTCCTCCTCAGGCTTTCCTTGTCCTATAGGCAAGGTCTTGCCTAGGACATCGCCTGAAGAGCTGACAACATCACCGGCGGTGTTGACGGTGTTGCCTACGAGGTTCTTGAGGTTATCGGTGTCGGCGATCTTGCCGACAATGTTGCCGGCGTCATCTAGGACATCTCCGGCATCATTCACGACGCCAGCTCCGCTCCTGGGGACTGACTCAAGGTTGACTGCAATGGGGACGATAAGCGCCAAACTTGGTTGGAGGACTGTGAACGCACCAGGGGATTCCTGCTCTTTGGAAGCTGTGTCTTTTGTTGCGTCTTGAACCTGGGAGGAGAGATCCTTTGTCTCGGACATGGTGATGTTTTGTTGTTGCTTTTGTTGTTGTTGGTCTTCGCCTCTTCAACTCCTTCAAGATCAAAAAAAAAGGGTATCTTTCAGATACTAGAGGGTTTGGGGGGTATCCTTGTGTTAGTTGGGAATTGGTATTGTTTTGATTGCCGCTGCGTAAGTTGGCTAAGAATGGAATGAATTGATACTTTTGTCGAAATCGCAACCACCACCACGTCTTTGACTAATTATACCGACACATGGCTTATACAGATCAAGTTTTACAGCAGCCATTCAATCACGTCAATTAACAGTCACAGCGTCAGGGTGAGCACCACACCTATTAGCTATGATACCGCGCCGCACCTGTTATCGGACGAGAGCTGCAACAGCCACACGTCACGATGAAGATCGAACCGCGGGATGGTGTGGCGAGAGCTGTTGGATGACGTATCGAGGAGCTCTCCTAACATGGATCAGATGCACAAGGAGAGCTCTCTGTGCTGAAAGCTGTGAAAGCTCACCAGGTTGAGGCTGCTTCTCCCTGGTCGCGACCTTGTCGACGAGAATGTCGAACGGTTGGAAAACAGGCTTGCGGGGTGGAGGATGCACACCATCTGGGAGACGATCTTGCACAATCAGGGTATGGATCGAGATGAGAACTGGCCTAAGCTTGGCTCTGGAGATGGTTGCGTGACTTCACGTGTAGCCTCAAAACGACAACCGGCTTTCAACCCACGCCAGCTGCCAAACGGCAAAGGTATAAGTGAGTGAATGGTGAACTAATCTAGCGTGACGGAGAGGAGTTACCCCATGAGGATCACTTATTCCGAGGTGTGGAGGGACGTTGGTTGTAAGGAGAGCCACTTTCACTCATACGAATGGATGCATATGCTTGCTTGCTTGCTTGGCTTGGCTTGGCTTGGCTTGGCTTGGATTACTTACATACATACAGTAGTCACTTACAAGGGCCATGAATGGAGAAGGTCGGACAATTGTGAAACGCCTTCAGTATGAAACAATAACCTTCTCATGCATAGTTCAAGCGTATAGCATACATTTGTAGCTATCGACCGGTATATCTGTCCTAGATTTTTAGCCTGATTTTTCACCCGGCATTCCATTTTCACCGACCTAGACAACCCTCGCAACTGATGGCAATATTCGCTGATAAAAACTCGACGCGTTCACCCCATTGGGTTTTCAACGAGCTCGCGCCCCAGTCGTCAATAGCGCATTTTGGATCTGTATGGGGTTTTCTACGAGTTCACTCCTAACCTCGTAGCTAAATTGTTGTTAGAAACCTTATCGATGTCTAGTAGTGACCAACGTCAGATTGGGATGAGAATGATGCATTACCGACCTCACCATGACAATCGGCCCGTGAGCTTAAAGTAGTTGACCATGTGCTTCATACAAACTAGAATTCGCCATTCGTCAAAAAGGTGGACCAGTTGCGAGGCAGCAGTGACACACCTATACGTAAGCATGCATCGAACTCTCAATTCGTTGGGCGGTAACTTCTGTTCTACCACCAGCTGGCATGAATCGATCGTACTTTGTTAACTTGATGATGATTGGTTGTGTTTTTCGACTAGGTGTTGGGGTGGCTAGTAACCCAAGGATGGGAGAGCACCAGGGTGCAACATAACCACACACATCCTATCACCTCAATTGTCGAAAGGCTCCCGCCAGGTCACTCCAGGGATGTCTGCCCAATTAAAATGCAAGAATTGAGGGTACATTATTCCCTACCTAAATTAGCCTATGATAGATGTTCCAACAATATTTTGAGTTACAAATCGCGACATCCCACTGCTCACCCCCAAATTGATTGATGCCTCTTCCTCTTTAATTGAGACTTCTTCTTATTATTGCTGACCGGCGCGAAAAGCTTCCTTAAGCTTATTGACCTTGGCTGCCCAACCCGCTGGCCCTGAAAAGCAACGCAATTAGCTTCTTTTTCCCCTTCGGACAAGTTTATGCTGTGCCATAGGCGTAAATTCGTCTCAGGTCTTTAGGTTCTCCTCATGTACCTGTCATATAACAGGGGCTATGTGGGGCAAGGTACTTTCGGGAGCCTTTCGACAATTGAGGGGATAGAGTACGCTGCGTAGATACATATTCACATTCCCAAGGTCCCGAGTTATCCAACACCGAGCATTCCACTGAAGTGCTGCGGTATGCCGGTCTGGTCTCGTCCAAACCCTTGCGTGTTTCTTATTCTACGCTTTAAATGCAGAAAATGTTTCCTTCTGGTCCTCGCGGGGCTTAGAACAAGTCGATTAAAGTTCAGTTCCTCCAAGTGTTCAATGCCTCTTGTTGACATAGCATTCGAGCAGATATAATGGCCGTCGGCTATCACCCCGGAAGAGTTCTAGTTTGAGTCTGATACGGCTTCGGAGCACTCACTACAGTTAGCCAACGAATCGGGGCTTGGTATTAAGGAAGCAACCACAAACGAACCATCTGCAGAGCCATTGTTTCAGCCACCTAGAGAACCTACGCCTCGATTGCCTATAATCCCTCCCGCGGGTCACCACCTCTATCTTTACGGGGTTTGGCCTTATCTCCGCCTCTTAAGTATAGTACTCCGCGGGCAATTCACCAGAGATATATTGCGTCCAGGGATGCTTAGTATAAAGCCCAGAGCCGTGGGAATTTTATAGACTATTAGTAGTATCGAAAGGCAATGAGGCTGCACTTGAGATATTCGAAAGAAAGCTTCAAGTGGTATCTGAATTATAAGCAGATAGGGAAATACTATGCTACCTCGATAGGCTCAAGGGAGTGGGCCAAAGAAGAGATAATAGCTTACCTAGACTGGGACAAGATAGAGATTGATTATATTAAAGCCCAGGTGGCCTAGGAGACGGAAAATGGGAGATTAGTTAGTAGCAGAAGAGGTATAGGTGAGCTTTAGGTAGTGGCACAGCAAGACATTGATAAACAACAAGCCTTATACTTAGCTATAGAGCAGGAAGAAAGCTGTATTATAGTTCAGCCGTAGTACTACTAAAGCTTATTGAAGACTATTTATTGACTTTAACTCTATAGATCTATCTCCTGAGCCGTCATAAGCCTCGAAAGTCACTGGAAGGCCCCTAAATTAGGGGACCAACGCCCCCTACACTCATTCATCAAGTTCATGCCGTACTGGAGGTTTCAGTTGATCCACCGCTATCTTCGTCCCTTTGACCACACCAAGATCGATGGAAACGGCCCCCTTCCGAAGGTATTCCAAGCAGCTGAAGAGTGGTCTGACCACATACAGAAGGTGTCAGCAACGCTCTTTTATCCAGGCACTAATCTTGCTGTAGATGAGTGCATGGTCCGCTATACAGGGCGATCGAAGGAGACAGCCCTTGTCAAAGGCAAGCCAACCCCCCTAGGCTTCAAGATCTGGGTTATCGCCCAAGCCGGCTTCTTTCTTCGGTGGCTGTGGCACTTCAAGGGCTCAAATTACGGTGCCCTAAGCGGGGGACCAAGGCGAAAGAGAGGTCGCCCCAGCCAACAGAAGAGAGAGGCAGCCAGCGAAGAGGCAGCTACTCTCATGAGGCTAGGCAATACACAGGGCGTCGTTGTTGCCCTATGTGATTTGCTGCCAAAGCAGACCTATCACGTATTTGTAGATAACCTCTTTTCAACAGCGCCTCTTTTTCGAAGACTTCGTGATCACGGCTACGGGGCAACAGGCACAGCCCGCCCTAATTGTGGCATACATAAGGACCTAAAGAGGGATAAGCAGCTTGATAAGTTAGGGCGTTGTGACTATGCCTTCAATGAAGTCAGGGCGATCCCAACGAAGGATAACCAGGTGAGTGCGTGTAATGAATTTATATATATTTTCCTTATTAACCTATCCCTTCCTCTCGTTCCTAGGTCAATCAAATCGCTTGGACAGATAATGCCCTTGTGCTTTTCCTAACAACCGTATTCCGAGGTGATGAGCGTACCGATAAAGAGAGGAAGAAGCCATCTACAGACCATCTACGAGCCCAGCCAATTCAAGTGTGGTTTGGCGATAACACCACTAAAGTCGTGCCTATTCCTACCGCGGCTGCCGCCTATAACGCTGAAATGAACCACGTTGACCGAGGCGACCAATTGAGGTCATACACAACCTACGATCACCCCCTGCGCCGGGGGGCTTGGCAGGCACTTACATGGACCTTCCTCCTTGATGTTGCACTTACTAATAGCTATATCCTTCAACTACATGGTCCCCAGCCAAATTGGGAGAGATATAAGTCACAGGAGGATGGGCGGATGTGCATTTCAAACGCCTTATTCAACACATATCATCAAGACAGTCAAGCAAGGAAGAGATATCGGTCAGGGGCTGAAGAGGACATCGATGATCAAGAAACACGGCAAAAACACATAGACAGGAACATCAACCATGTCTATCGTGGGTGGTCCTTGCTCAAGGTGCCTAGCTTGTCAGGGCTTCCGGCAAGGGCAAATAAGGGCAAAGGGACCAAAAAAGCGTACTTTTGCTGAAATCAGCGGTAACAGAAGAGGAAGGCATAGCCCAAAGACTAGGTATGGGTGCAAAATCTGTGATGTAGCGATTTGTAACAATAAGACCTGTTGGTACTTCTATCACCGCCTAGATTAGGTGGCGACAGAAGTAGCTTTTGTTTGGTGCGTTTTAATTGGCTACGACCCCTCATAGTGACCTGATTGTGGCCTTATGAGCTCTTAGGAGATAAGAAGAGAAAAAAAAGCACTATTGTATTCTATGAACTACTCAGGACTGTTACCTAGGACGTTGTGTTTGTAGACTTCAGTTATAGTTGAATAAGGCGCGATGGCGAGCGATACCGAATATAGTAATTAGGACGGGCCCGTCCGCCTATTAGCCGCCAATTTCCAGGGTATAAAGGCAGATTCCCTGTCGCTACAATTAGGGAACGTCTTTCGTATTGTAGAGGATGCGCCTAAAAGTCAGTCGAAATAACTATAATTTGGAAGATTCGGCGTTAGGTCTCCTTTTCTAACTATCCCATCAGACTTCAGAACCCGATACTAGTATCTACCTGCGCAATTGATAGGACACTTACTGGCATTATCATTACTTTACTAATAGTGTCGGTTAGTCACTAGACTAGAAGAGCAAAATGGCACATAATATAGTGCTCTCACGGATCAAACTATCCATTGACTCTCATGCTCGGGCGCTCATATGCTGCCACGACACATATCGTTTTGCCCTCTCTCCTAATCCAGCTCAAATCGCGAGCATCTCCGAAAGTAGCATAATATAACTACTACCGTGCGACGCGAAGTAACTAATCTTTCAGAAGCTCGCATTCCGAAGATATGGGATCTATCTGACGCCCCTATTCGAGAAGATGGCTTAGTTTATGACCCAAACTTGCATCTCATCTATAGGGATATATATAAGCTTTATATAGAACATATAGGCGGTTCTTAAGCAATTTCTTGTTATATGGTATCGAGCCATAAGGTAGAAAGTCTTCGATTAGGAGTCAGAAGGAAGGTTATATATGAACCTGTGTTCCTATAAGCGTGGACTAAAAGTCCTTCAGGAGGATATTACTAGATTTTCGAATACCGCGGGTCTACGATCAGACCGGTGGGTGGCAAGGAAACTCATGACCATCTAAGGAAGTTTTTGAGTGCGAGCGAGGTAGCTAGAAAGCCTTGAAAGGAATGGACCTAGTGGATGGAGCCGGCACTCATAGAGGCTCACCAAGCACAAGATTGACAGATCTCAAGCCCTGGCGGGAGCGAATCGGCTGGGAGCAAACTTTCCAGGGAGCTGATCGAGAACTGCGTAGAAACCTAACTGCTGTACCCACTCTTGCGACTTCACATCGAGGCCTGATATTGAAGAGAGGAAGGAACCACTCTGGCCATCTACAGTCTAATAAATATATAATAAGCTCCATAGATGATAAACGAAAGATCATCGCTCTTATCGCTGCTGTAGATGCTGTGATTGACCAATGCGAATAGATAGCATGGATAATAAGCAGAAGCCTATTATGCTGGCTGTATAGTATGCGGCCTTACGTTTGCTATATTAAGCCGTTCACTTTCGTAGGAAAGGCCGCCAGTAGAAAGAAGTATATTCGCCTTCTTAAACGGGTTGTTGCTATAGCCTTTCGCGCCTATAACCTACCCGTAGACATCTAATGGCGCTAAACCAATATATGATTTAAGAAAGTATAGACTTGTTTAATATCGGTATTATGAAACCACGGGATCTGGAAATAGACTAATACTTTTACCGATGGGTTTTAGCAATCTATTAAGTTACCTAATAGGGTCGATGCTGAAATTGACTTAGATGAAGAGAGCACTGGTACATACTGTGAGAGTCGAAAGTGTTATTGAAAGATCTTAGTTGCATGTGCCTGAGAGGAGTACAGCTCCATATATAGTATCAACATCCCAGCCACCAGCAGACCGGTCCCTCTCAGCCATACGGTCTCAACGCTGAGAGAGGTTCCGGGAAGGGACCAGTGCTGGATAGCCACGCG
>JABEEM010000051.1:0-78033 GCA_013363185.1 Fusarium secorum
GACCACTATACTACGGAAGACACTTTCCTAAACAGGCTTAGCCTGCTGTAGTGAGAGGGGGTTATAATGAGGACGCTGTTGATAAAGTATATGGATTAATACTACCGCGACCCAGTACCTTAGCTGCGAATCTGTAAGAAGACGGAAGGGGTAGGGCATTAATCTAAACCCAAAACCTCTACCTCAACTACAACCACAATAACTTCTGCATCGCATTAATTGCACCTCCCACGACCCCAATCTGCTGTGCTGCAGAGACAATTTCGAAACGCTGCCAGCTGCTGCTATTGTCCTTAGGACCAGCGTCCGCCCGGCTACTTCCCGAACTCTCACTCGCGTGTCCGCGCCCGCCCTGACCTCGATCCGACGCTTAGAGTCCGAGGGGTGGTTCCTCGATTTGAAGATGGAATCAGGGTGACTGATGCGAAAACCCTTGCTATTGCGCGTAAGCTTTTTCTGGAAGAAAATTTACGACTTATTGAACGCTCAGACTCATTTGGTGTTGCAATACGAGCTATGTAGGGAGCTTTTGGAGCATCTTACCTTGATAAGGACAAGTAGCAGTATGTTGGCAAGATCACTGAGGTTCGGATGCAAGCTATCGAGAGCAGTATATCAGCCAGATACATACCGATCCTGACTTCAATGGCTGAAGGGGATGATGGTCACCTCTTAAATGTTAATGCAGACGTTGCGGCTGCTGAACTTGCTTGTACTCTTAAGCCCTTAAAGGTGATCTACCTCTCAGAAAAAGGAGGCCTTTTTAATGGTGAGGGGAAGATGATCTCACAGATCAACCTTGATGATGAGTTTGATTACCTCATGGCTCAGCCCTGGTGCCGTTACGGCACTCGTCTCAAAATTCGGGAGATACAGGATCTTCTCAACGATCTTCCCCGAAGCTCTAGTGTGGCTATCATCCACCCTGGTAACCTTCAGAAGGAACTATTTACTGACTCTGGCGCTGGTACACTCATCCGCTTGGGCAATCGCATTCGAAAGACTTCCTCGATCAAGGAACTTAACGATATCAAGAAGCTCGAGGCTAGGTCAAACAGCAGCTCCGACAGTCTTGATATTGCGGCTATCGTGGATCAATTCACCAGCATATTAGCAGAGAAGAAGTTCACTGCCTACTATGATGATGCTATGCATTGTATGGCTATCATCATGCCTCAGAATCAAGGTATGGCTATACTGACGGGTCTGTTTACTACCAAGTCTGGCTGGATTAATGGTACGATGGAGAATATCTTTACTGGTATTAAGAAGGATTACCCTACTGTGGCTTGGGCTGTTAGTGAGAGAGATGAGAACTTGACCTGGTTCTTTGAACAGGCTGATGGCTCTCTCCACAAAAACGGCAGAGTTCTCTTCTACTACGGAAGCGATATGCACTCAGTGGCTCTCAGCTCTGTATACGAGAACTTCGTGTCTGGACGAGCTACGCTCGGCGACTCCAATCTTGAAAGCGGCGGAACAGCTTGAAGCGGAGGAGACAGTCAATGACCTCTTTCACCTAAGCTTCAATAAATATTAGCTACGCCCACATCATCAGCCTAGCCTAACGGCAGTCTCCAAGCACTTCGGTTTTCTCTTTGCACTGATCTTCTCCTGGTGTCTGTCGTTGATTGCTGCTTTCAGACAACTCTTTGACGTCCTCGTGGCCGTCAGTCCATTCTCCATCTTCGGCGTGGGTCTGGCAGTAAACGGTTGTCTCGTTCACCTCTAGTGCCTCCAGCCTCGAGGCACGCTGCTGACACGAGCGACACACGCCGGTGGCATTACCTTTGGCCAGCCTCTCCTCGCCACAATCTTGACAACGCCCTTTATTCAAGATAATCGGGCATTGATTGTCAGGCGGACAAAGTTGACTGGGCTTCTTTCGCTGGTCTCAACGCCTGCGAAAACAGCTCGCGCAGGTTCTCAAACTCCCTACTCTGTCTGCGTTGCACCCTTTTCCAACACAAGTTAGTAGATTTAGACCACTGACCTTACGTTCGCAAGAGCGGCAAATCTTTCCGTAGCAAACTCGTCGACACACCATACAGCCGTTCTTTTCTTTGTTATTGTAGTACTGGGAGAAGCATGGGGAACATCGGGAAATGCCTCGAGCGACGCCCCCGCATTCGATGCATTCACGGATCTTACAAGCAGCGCCAGGTCGAGTTCTTGTTCGCTGAAGGTGCTACCGGTAGATTTGTTGAGAGCATGAATTTGCTTCCGGCATTGAGACCAAAAGAATGGCTTGATTCGGCCTTCATGAGGAGTTTCTTCGTATGCTTGTTGGACAAGCAATTTTGCAGCTGGGTCGATTTTCAGCTCAAGAACTATTCTCCTCGATGTCGGCCTCAAGTTCGTACTTTCCCAGGGTTTGCCCTCGCGAGCAAACCAAAGACCTTGAAGCATCAAGTCTTCGCCTTGTGTAGTCTTTTGATAACTCTACAAGGGCTGTGCATCAAGCGTCATTCACAAGTTGTAAAGAACTCTGTTTATTTAATATTGGGTTAATACAATCGTCCATGTTACCTGTTAGAGTCCCCATTGAGATCCGCCCAAGAGCATCATCAAGTCAACTCTATTCTTCCCGTCTGCCACTGAGACTTGGTGCAACGTCCCAATCAGGAAAGTATTCAAAAACGGGCATTGACCAGGTTCCCCGGATCACGGATCACCTGACGTCAAAGCCGATGGACCTCGGCATCCTCATTGAACTTATACAGCAGCTTCCAAATCTGATACTCGGAAGTCGGAATATCAGACTCAATTTTATTTACAAAATGTCGACGTATGAAACAGCTCAAGATCAGTTCATCACTGTAGATGGAATCAAGTTCGCCTACAGGCGCTTCGGCGCGAAACAAGGCGTACCCCTCACATTGTGTATGCACTTCAGGTGAGTTCTCTTCAATTATGAGCTATGGGCAAAACCTGACGATTCTAGGGGAACAATGGACCATTGGGACCCAGCTCTTATAAATCCCATCGCTGCCAAACGCCCCATCATCACCATTGACAACGCAGGCGTAGGACGCTCTGATGGCGAAGTCCCCAAGCAATACAAGCAATGGGCACAATACTACATCAACATCCTCCGCGCACTCGGCGTCAACAAAACTGACGTGATGGGATTCTCCATGGGCGGCTGTGTCGCTCAGCTCGTCGCCCTTAACGGAAAGGATCTTGTTCGCCGCCTCATCCTCTGTGGAACTATGCCCAGCACAGGCGAAGGTGTAGTGCCAGCGCCTTCTCTGGAGGCATTCAATGCTCTCAGTGCTGCCAAGACGGAAGAAGAACACAAGGAAGCTTTCCTTATGAGCATGTTCAACACTTCTGATAAGAGCAGGGCTGCGGGTGAGGCTGCTTGGAAGAGAATCACTAGTGCGCGAAAGGATAGAACTGATCATGTTGATCCTGCGAATGCTCGTCGGCAGGGAATTGCTTTTGCAAAGTTTATGGATCCGAAGCAAGCCAAGGATGCGTCTTATGATCGATTGGAGGAGCTTCGTATACCTGTTCTGATTGCAAATGGTAAGTCGGACTGGTAGTTGAGTTACAAAGTGCTAACACAAGTGCAGGAAGTGAAGATCTTCTGTTACCCACAGAAAACAGCATCTTGATATGGAAGAAGTTGAAGAATGCCCAGGCGCAACTACACTTGTACCCCGATTCTGGACATGGCTTCCTGTATCAGTATGCGGATGAGTTTTCTAAGCTGATCAACATCTTCTTGGGTGATGAACCTAAGCTGTCAAGCCGTCTTTAGACATAAACACGCATGTATGTACGATTAAACAAGATGGGGTTGAATAGAAGTTCGAACGATAATATGTGTGTCTGTAAAGATTGTGTATATGCATCAACGCCTATCTAAGTTCACCGATGGCCAAGCCCAAATAAAGAACCCAACGCCTTTTCCTCTATCCCAGACCAGCTATACTACAAACACCCCAAGTTTATTTCTTGCACTTGCACTTAGGATCAAACACCACAGGGCAGTCACAGCAGACATCATCCTTAGACCAAGTGATATGGGCACCCCAGTTGTAGACCTGGTTGAGGGTGTTGTACTCAGAGTAAGCCTTCTTGATCTTCCCCGTCTCATGGTTCAAGAACACCATATCGATGCCGTTGCCGCGACCCCGACGAGTTCCCTTGGGGACCTCGAAGTCGCCCTTCCAGTAGAAGGTGAAGGAGTTGCAGCCGTAGGCGATGGGTCCTTTGATGAAGGCGCTGGGGTCATTGGTCTTTTCAGTGTTGCCTTCAATGAGCTCCTTGCGGTTCTTGTAGATGGGAGGAAAGTCATCGTTCTAAAAATCGTTAGCTTAATGGGTGCAGTGGAAAGGCGAGGATATGTTTACCTTGGCGTACTTGTTGATCTTGGAGGATGATGAAGTCCACCAGATAGACTGAGAGTAAAACTTGACGTCCTCATCGAAAATAGTCTTGGCCAGCGCTCCACCATCGGTGATACCAGAGAAAGTCGAGACGTATTTGTTGACTATAGACTCAAGCTTGCTTTTCGAAATGCATTTTGTATTCTGAGTCGTCGCCTTCTTGCCTCCGGTATTGGTAGCACCCGAGCTGGAAGTCTGCTTCTGCCCAACAGGCTGATACTTGTTCGTCTCAGGGTGATCATAATTCCCTCCGTAAGCGTTATACCCAGCCTTGGGAATACCAGCAGCAGGAAGGATACCGTCAGCCCTGCGGTGGATGTTCTTAGCTGTAGTTGAGATGGCGCAGGCCAGCATAGAGAGCGCGAGGTAAGCCTTCATTTCGTATGATGAACCACAAGTTTTTTCTTGTTTTAAAGAGAGTGGAATTGATCTAAAAAGATCAGGAGTTTCAAGTTTGTGGAGTGGTGGTTAAAGAGAGACTGAGACATGGCATCCGCAAACGGGAGGAACTCGTCATCTTATAGCCTGTGACTGTCAAGTCGATCAATGCGGGAAAAGTCAAATCGTTAGTGCGGCTTGTCGTGTAAGTTTGAGCCATTGTTGCTCTAGATTTGCGTGCCTTTGATGGTGGCCGTGGCAAAATTCCAGTTGTTCCTGGACTAGACTCGATGCAGCGGATGTGGAATTGTTCTTGAGGGGCCGGTTGAAGATACTGAAGACCATATATGTGACAGAAGGAAGAAATGTATATAAAGTATTATGAGAGAGTATGTGTAGCTGCGTTCGTAGACTAAATTGCGTTGAGTTGTAGAATGTCTCACCTCACCCACAAGTGGTTCAACTGAGACTATTCCCGCATCTTCAACATCTGAGACACAGACTTGGCATATCCAAAGGCGTTCCTGTGGCGCCCCCTAACCGCAAGCCATTTAAATACTTACACACCAAAAGACTGGTGATCTTTGTAAGTCTACGCCTACAATAGTTGGCCCAGCGACTTCGGAATGCTGTCTCCTATCGCCAACCCCGACCCCAGCACGTATCCGGAACATGGTACGACGTCTGTGGCCCTTCCATTTCTTCTAGTCTGAGGACTCGCTGTGTTACATACGATTGCTTGAGTGGTCTATTGTGTTTCGAGATCTTGATCGTCGCTGGGCTTGCTTCCACGTTCCGATAACCTGGGTGGAGGTGAAAGCGTTGAGAGCAGTTAGAAAACACGCCGCTGATTTGAAATCATACCTTCGCGTGGATTGGTCTGTGGTGACTTGCTTCATGTGGCGGAAGGGGCGCCGATGACTTCGTGGTGATGTCTTGACAGGGGCTTCAGCTAGGTAGCCACGACGTTGGTCGACAACGCCTCTTGTCAAGTTCCTTAATTACTGTAAGTAATATTGAAGAAACTACTCACGACTTGAGTTATTGTTAAGTCATTCTTGGTCATACGAAAGTGAGGTTGTGTTGTTCTACAGGTAGAAGCACATCACGAGGTGCGGCTCTGGCTCCCTGTGCCTCAACTGATACATGAACAGCTAAACGCTTCTGTTATGAGCATAGTCCTGACTCGATTTTGAATGCGATCTGAGGAAAGGTTAGCTTTGGTCCAGTTACTCTTTTTGAAGTATCCAAACTCGAAAACGCAGTTAGTACAGACCGCCAACTCTTCTGTCTTACATCTTGGCCATCATCACCAATACATTAGCCTCCTCATCGAAAAACCAAATTCCTGGCTCTTCGAGATGAACACACAATTACTACGCCCTTAGAAGCTTTCCCATGGTAGGGAAGTCCGGTCTGTCGGAGGACGAATGAGCCCCAAGCCCTTGAGGCACAATAGAGCATATGGGAGTATGTCTGCTCACTTGGCCACCGTTGCTCTAGCATTTGTGGTTGACCGAATGATCTCGAGCGGTTGAATTGAATCAATAGGGGGTTTAGACGGTGCATGAAACACTCAAAATTCTCTGCCTTTCATGAATCAGTTGTGGCAGTCGAAATGGGTTTGCAAGAATGCCAATACAGTTTCTCAGACAAGAATCCAGTACTACTATATTGGCAACGATATCTATTATGATTGGAAAGTTCTTAGATCTTATCTATCAGCAAGTTTATCGCCGTGTGCCCAAGTGCTCATAAACAGCGAACAATGAACCGAGGAAGAACCACAATCAAAGATAATTACTATACTGTAAGAAGAGTCTATAGTGGATTCATCTCTCTCCCAGATTAATAAGCTATACTTCAATTGTGAGCCCTCAATGATATCATGGGCGGGATTAACAGCTTTGGTGTGGTTTCCCATGGTTAGCTTCTTGACCTTTCCCTCTCGAGATACCCCGAAACCCCGAAATATCATGTCAATCGCTCAACTTCGGCGAAATACAAAAACGGCTCTCACCATCGGCTCCCATAGACTCTTCATCCTATCCTTCCATTGGACCACAACTCTGGGGTAAACCGGATCCCTGGGCCATAACCCGCAAAGATCGACAAGGCCAGCACCACAATCTTGGTCCGGGGAAATCTAATAGCACGATGCCGTCACCGATTCAACCCCACAAACGACACAAAATGGCAATCGGTACCGCGAGCACATACGATTTCCCGTGTAAATCAGAGTATCCCTGGCTCTGTGAAGAGAGAGCATGACCTTTACATCCCCACATGTTCCCCGCGATTTCTTCTAAAGAACAGGTTTGAATCGGTCCGAAAAGTCTGGGGATCGACTTACACGCGGAAATTCAGTGCTTTTCGGTTCGGAATCGATGGGTGAGTTTTTTCACGGCAAGGACGGATCATGATGTTTGTGGGAGGAGATAGTATGAGCATATATATCTTGGGATCGCGCGGGTTGTTTTGCTCGTTAGTTCTGTGTCTCAGTCGCCCATCATGACACCCTCACACGCTGTGATACAATTCCTCTTTGCGTCTCTGGCTGTTGGCCAGCAGATCTATCTTGATGCAAAGGGTCCTACTGAGCGTCTTCAATGTAAGGCTACAAAGACACATGAGCCGAAGTACACGCATACACCATTTAGTTATACCCTCTCTGAGACTGTGAGATATGCTACTTCGGTGCCGTCTCCTACTACGACAACTACATACGCCAATCCACCAGAGTCGCTCATCTCTCTCGTGCCTTCACTATCCTTCACGACGTGGGGAAAATGGGACCCCAACGCCACCACGAAGGCTTCGGATACAGATGATCCTTTTGGACGAGCAGCATGGACTGCTCTCTGGGAACATGCAAACCCACCCAACTTCACTGAGACGGGAATATTCAGCACAACTGTATCTCCCACTCCTATTCCCAGCAGTGAGCTAGTCCTCCCGCCACGGGATTACTTTGGTCCTTCAGATTGCTACAACTTTCCTAAGAACTTCAGCTTCGGAGTAGCAAGCTCTGCGAGTCAAATTGAGGGCGCTACTGCGGAAGAGGGCAAGGCGCCGTCTCTCATGGATATCCTCGTTCAAGATGGTCGTGTGAAGGATTATGTTACGAATGAGCACTACTATTACTACAAGCAAGATATTGAGCGCGTTGCTGCCATGGGCGCTAAGCACTTCTCGTTCAGTATTGCGTGGACAAGGATCCTGCCTTTTGCTCTGCCTGGAACGCCCGTTAACCAGGAGGGTATAGATCATTACAACGATGTGATCAATTTCATCCTCGAGAAGGGCATGACTCCTGAGGTGACCCTGCTTCACTTCGACACACCTCTTCAGTTCTATGGCAGCAATCTTACCAAAGCTGCTGATCCACCTGAGATTGGCTACGTCAATGGCGGTTATCAGAATGAGACTTTCCAAGATGCCTTTGTTCATTATGCAAAGGTTGCTATGGCACACTATGCTGACCGTGTACCTGTTTGGTTCACCTTCAACGAGCCTCTTCTCTACTCATACAATGCTCTTTCCATCAACAATGTGGTCAAGGCCCATGCGCGAGTTTATCACTGGTATAAGGAGGAACTTGGCGGAAAGGGCAAGATTGCGCTCAAGTTCAACAACAACTTTGGTGTTCCTCGCGATCCCAAGAGTGAAGCTGATGTCTACGCTGCGGATCACTTTAACTCTATTCAACTGGGACCGTTCTGTAACCCGATTTTCCTTGGCGAGGACTATCCAGAGTCGTTCAAGAAGACCTTCGATGATTATGTGCCGCTGAGTGAGGATGATCTCAAGTACATTGGCGGTACCGCAGATTTCCTGGGTATTGATCCCTACACTGCTACAGTCATCGCACCACCCGTCCCAGACGAAAAAGACAGCGTGCTCGAATGCGCCTCAAACTCCTCCTCAACATTCCGTCCCTACTGCGTCAACCAAACAACCACAACCGTCAACGGATGGAACATCGGCTACCGCTCCCAGAGCTACGTGTACATAACACCAACCTACCTGCGTAGCTATCTCAACTACCTGCACAACACATGGAAGACCCCCGTTGCTCTCACAGAATTCGGTTTCCCCGTTTACGGCGAGGCTGAAAAGGATCTATCCGACCAATTGTTTGATACACCAAGAAGTATCTACTACTTGAGTTTCTTGTCTGAGACGCTCAAGGCGATTTGGGAGGATGGTGTTGAGGTTGTTGGGGCCTATGCGTGGAGCTTTGCGGATAATTGGGAATTTGGAGATTATGATGCGCATTTTGGAATACAGACTGTTAATAGGACGACGCAGGAGAGGAGGTATAAGAAGAGTTTCTTCGATATGGTGGATTTCATGAAGGCGCGTGGTGTGGAGTGAGTGGTCTGGGAGAATTGTATTTAGTAGAATCATAAGTTAATTGCTCATTGCCTTCTCGTTGTGTAATGTTTGACTTACAAATAGTGTCCACCACCGATGCATCATACATGACTTCCGAACCTCTAGTCGCATGAGAACCGGTCAAGATACGATGGTGATATAATGAGGAGCCGTATCAACGACAGAGCCTACCACCTTCAAGTCTCCCTTATCGTCAAACCAGTATTGGCTCTCCACATAGACAAAGATCGATCGAGTTTTGGAGACTGTGGAACGAAGTTGTTGATGCTTCGGCTGTTCAAAGGAAAATCTGTTCCACCAATTTCGTAGCTTGTGGGTAAGATGTCTCGAGTACATGAAAGAGAATGCTCCTCGGAGGCATACAAGACGGATGAAGGGCGAGTTACCAGTCTCATATGATACCTACTTCAAGTGCTGTTGAACTGTCCCTTCAGTCTCTTCGTACCTTGTGAACCCCGTTGTCAAGCCTCGAAGAGTTGCCGTGAACCCCTTCTCACCTTGCTGAACTCCATGTGAGTCACGACCACCCGGTATCATTCTTTCCAGACCCTTCGTCCTACGACAATGAGTCCTACGACCATATCCATGTCCTCTCACCTTCACTGCCAAGACACTCTCCTGAACCCTCAATTTCCTCAACCCGACTTTCGGCACTCACGGACTCTTCACAACTCCCCATTCGCCACTACACAATCCATCATGATCTATCATCCCTCAAAGCATAGGCCACACAAGCATTGATCATATACCGTCCCCAATCCCAACTTACGATAAATTCTCTAGCGTTACAGCGAAATGCATGATCCGTGGATCTCCCCAGACGGCTATAACGTAATATTTCCCCAGGATCAACTGGGGCCCCGGATTTCAGCCCAAGTCTTGGCTTTTGAGGGGTATTGGAGCATCGTTACAGTTATTAATTTGGTATGCAGTAGTGTTGAGGAGAACGCGCAAGTCTACACATTCACCTTGATATCTTCTCGGTGTGGACAAGGATGCGCGAGCAACTAGTTGACCTTCGCTTGGAGGTTTGAGACACATAAACTGGGCGGCAAGGTCAAAACGTTAGTCATAGTAAGGCATCTTTTGATGAGTTTAGTATAGTCTTTGTCTTAAGGTTTAGTTATTTGTTTGTTTAACGTACGATAATCTTAACGAGGAGTCGTAGGCTGCGAGATCTGGCCTCTGAATGCTGTGAGGCGACCCGCAGGGCGTTCAAGATTGACGACAGCTGCAAGGATGTTCGGATCCGATTTGATTGACGTTGAATGAGTGACTGTGGCACTGTCTGTTCTCTGAAAATGGCGCCAGTGTAGACGTTTACTCTGAATAAGGTTGTGTTCAGCCACTTGTTGCCCGATTAGCAGAGTGCCTATCCTACGCCTCACGAGCACTTGAGCAGGTGTCAAGTCCTTATCTATGCTTATAATAAACCTTCAATATGTGCAGGATTCAGCCTAAGCTTGTCAGCTTTTGACAGAGCAAAGTGGGTGTGATTGAGCGCCCGAGGCTGGTTTCACGTTCCGGATCGACAGTGCATCGAGGCGTCCACCAAGGCACGATTTTCACCTCTCAATCAGCCCGCGTGTGATACTATGTAAAAGTCCAATGTAAAATGTCTCAGCCTCTTCCGAAGCTGAATTTTCATGACACAAAAGTATGTGATAGAATGTTGGTCCTCGCCGAGCTAACTAGTCATGTCGATGCCTCACGAATGTCTTTGCCCAAATCATCAGTGCAGCATTCATCATCAGCATCATCATCTGTGCTTATTTTATTCCCTGCCAAGCAAAAACGGCAAAACGTCTGGACCGTTCAAGAAAATGTGCGGAGAGAATCCCTGACGGCCACAATAGGAAAGTGATTCCCGCTGACGACGGGCTCTCCGCACTCTTGGCTGGGGGGGTCGAGTTGGGGAATTAGCTAATAATAAGGTAAAAGATATTGTTTTCTCCATTTAAGCATGCAGTTTAGAGTTGTTTTTTTCTTGGAGTTTCTCGTTAGGTCTAACTAAGAACACTGACTAAAAACCTGCTAAACTAACTTTTACTGGTATCTCTGTGTGCGGAGAATGGAGCAAGAGTCTGTATCCGTATCCCTGCCCCGGTATGTTACGAGATAAAGATCATGTGAACGTGATGGTATTATTCAAGGGGTGGACACCAAAGTACCCGCTGAGAGAACAAGCTGCTCAATCAGAGCTGGCAGTGGTCAAAGCCATCCCTGGCTATCTCTTCTCACCCTTGTCCTCATTGTGTTTTCCCCGCAGAGAGAAAGACGGCAGATACTGGTAGATAAACATTGGAGCCAAGACCGCAGTAAGACCGGGGCCTGAGGAAGAGCCTATCTTGAAGGGAGCTCAGAAGAGCACACAAGAACTTTATTGACCTTCCTTAAGGGGAGTGGCTTAGTTTGATAGCAGTGGATACAATAGGAATCTCATTAACAAGATCCTCATTGTGACACTCCCGCAATATGTTACTAGGTAACTTGCAGGCAGCCATTGGAGATGTCGTACAGGATCAGGCCTCGGAGCAAAGTGCCTAAGCTTATCTCTTCCCGAGCTTCTAGAAACCACACTACACTAGGTACAGTGAGCCTTGACCTGCGCCCTTTTTTTTCCCTCTCTCTCACTTGTTTCCTCTCTATCCCTTTTAGCCTCGGCGCCATGATCAAGTGCCGGGCCGATCTTTGCTAGTAGGAGGTTGGCGTAACTATAGCGATGAGACAAAACCAACGGCCTGCAAATCTGCCCTGCGCCCGATTAACATCACAGTCACTGAGTTCTTGATTTCTGTGCTGTGCTGTGCTGTGCTGTGCAACAAGAATTACAGTACAAATGCACAACTGAGGCGAGGCACACACCAACTCGCCACAATGTTACATGCAAGAGATAGGATCTGACCCCATTGAGAGAGAACTGTTGGACCGATGATCTCTCTGAATTTAAAGCCAACACTAACTAAAGCACCCCCGGTTTCCCAAGTTCCACACTTCACACAGACAAACACCCCCGTTGAGTGATTTGATCTTCACAGGACGGGCGTGCGTGTGTCTGACTCTGCTCTGTCCGTCTAGGGTTCCATCGAGAGCATTATATGGGCTGCCACTTTGAGCATCGGGTCGTCTTGGCATTTTCTCTACGGTGATAAAATTTGATAGCAAAGCCTGGTATTCGTGTGTAGAGTAAGAGAGTGAGACCGTACGTATTCGGTATATAGCTGTGCTCATCCCTCTCCTTCTCATCTCTTTCTTGTCCCGCCAACCTTTTTTTCTTTTTCTCGTGCAACGTTGGGGAATCCAACACACACAATATCGCCAAGGTCCTTGGCTTAAGATCCCCCCAAAGCTTGGTTCTTGTCTGGCAGCTTGGCCTTCTTACACTTGGCAGCTTGGCCCTTTATCTCCAAATCCTCTTGGCTTAAGTTAACTTAAAACCAATCATCACAATGAGCGGCGTCGAAAGGGGAAACGACGTCGAGAAGACGGATCTCGGCTACGATGCCTCTGCAGCTCCCACCAAGGACCTCGGCGTCGGTGAGGATCGTCACATTCGCGGTCTCGAGACCAGCGCTGAGACGTCGCTGCACCGAGGTCTCAAGGCCCGTCACATCACCATGATTGCCATCGGTGGTGCCATCGGTACTGGTCTTATTGTCGGCACTGGCAAGGCCTTGGCGCAAGCTGGTCCTGGCTCTGTCTTTATCTGTTATACGCTCGTTGGTTTCGTCGTCTTCCTCGTCATGGCTGCGCTTGGTGAGATGGCTGCTTGGCTCCCCATGTCTGCTGGTTTCACTGGTTATGCTTCTCGATTCTGTGATCCTTCTCTTGGTTTTGCGCTTGGTTGGACGTGAGTATTGTATTTCCGAGGCTGTACAGGTCACGCGAGCTAACGGGTTCAGTTACTGGTTCAAATACATCATCGTCACGCCTAATCAACTCACTGCTGCTGCGTTGGTCATTCAATATTGGGTTGATCGAGACAAGGTCAATCCAGGTGTCTTTATCGCCATCTTTTTAGTCATCATCGTCGTCATCAACTATTTCGGCATTCGATTCTTCGGTGAACTCGAGTTCTGGCTTTCCTCGTTCAAGGTCATCGTCATCATTGGAATAATCCTCTTCTCTCTGGTTCTCGCTCTTGGTGGTGGCCCTGACCATGACCGAAAGGGTTTCCGATACTGGAGCAACCCTGGGTACGTTCTCTAACTTCTTACTCTTTCTCTCTGAGCCTTGTTAACGAAAACAGCGCCTTCAAGCCTTATATCATGTCTGGCGACGCTGGACGATTCCTCGGTTTCTGGTCCTGCATGGTCAACGCTACCTTTGCCTATCTCGGAACTGAGCTCGTCGGTGTAACAGTCGCTGAGGCCCAGAACCCCCGCAAGACCGTCCCCCGCGCCATCAAGCTGACCTTCTACCGAATTCTCTTCTTCTACTGTCTCTCCGTCCTCCTCGTCGGAATGATCGTCCCCTACGACTCTGAGGAGCTTGCCTTTGCCAACAAGGCCAAGACCGGTGCTTCTGCCTCTCCCTTCGTCGTCGCTGCCGATATCGCTGGTGTCGAGGTCCTCCCTCACATCGTCAACGCTTGTATCTGCGTCTTTGTCTTCTCCGCCTCCAACTCTGATCTGTACATTGCCAGCCGTACCCTCTACGGTCTTGCTTCTGACGGTTCGGCCCCTGCTATCTTCAAGAAGACTGACAAGCACGGTGTTCCCATCTACGCCCTTGCCATGTCTGCTTCGTTCTGTCTCCTGGCCTTCATGAACGTTGCCGACGACTCGACCAAGGTTTTCGGTTACTTTGTCAACCTCACCACCATCTTCGGTCTCATGTCCTGGATCTCTATCCTCACAACTCACATTTGGTGGTGCCGTGCCAAGAAGGCTCAAGGTCTTGCCAACGAAGTTCTCCCCTACGTCGCCCCCTTCGGCATGTGGGGATCCATCGCTGCTCTCACTATGTGTATTCTCATCGCCCTCACCAAGAACTACGACGTTTTCGTCAGGGATGCCGATACCGGCAAGATCTTTGGTGGTGAGAAGTACAAGACTTTCATCACTGGTTACCTTGGTATTCCCGTGTACCTGATCCTCATCTTTGGCCACAAGTTCATCACCAAGTCTCGTGGTGTCAAGCCCCATGAGGCTGACTTCTACACTGGAAAGGACGTCATTGATCGTGAGGAGGAGGAGTTCTTGGCTGCTCAGGCCGCTAAGCGCGAGGCTGAGGGCCCCAACCGTGGAGGATGGTTCTACAAGACCTTTGTCTCTTGGTTGTTCTAGATGCGTCCTTTATCGGATGTTTACTGTGTATATGAAGATGCCCGTTCGCGGGTAATGAGAGTATGTAGTCAAGATGAATATTATCTTCCACATTCAACAATTCATGAACCATGTTTCCAAACTGCAAGTTAACTCCCATCGCGTGTTAAACTGACGTTCGATAATTGTATCATTTCAGTGTATTTTACTCGTGTCAACCGTACTAAAGCTGTAGGCGACTTCAGTAGGAGACACTCCCGGAGGAGGCCAAAGTCCGCGAGATGCATAGAAGTCTCGACACCGCCCGTATACCCAATTGAAGTGTATACAGGAGAACTTATCGCTGGATTGTAGAGTCACTCTCATCTGCCCACTGTCAAAGAGCTCGACTGATAGTACCTGGGAGAACATATCAAAGTCAATCTGACTCTATTCGTTTTGTCAGTATTGGTTGTCATAAGTCTTGGCGAACATGTCGATATCGTCAACCAACTTCTCCAAGAGTCATCCAATTCTTATCACATGTAGACATCAATATTTCGACCTCACATGTGTGGCTAGAGATTTTGTCGGTAGCTTATCGTTGTTAAAAGCACATGCTAACTTAATCGCCGAAGAAACGATAATAACATCATATACTTGTTAGACGAGCCGAAATCGCATCATGAGGTAGCAGCATCAGGCCATCACTCCATCCATCAGCAACGTAATTTCACCGAGTAATATCTTTGCATGTGCTTAACTCGTAGACATGTTTATTATCTAAAAGTCCAAAAAGTCCAGATATGACGGATTCCTATGATTCAACGGAAACTTGAGATCTCCTTCACTTGATCTCTCGGGGTGTCCTGGTCTGACACCCAACATACCTCTCCCAAAGGGAACTTGTGTCGTCTGGCCTATTCTAAAAACAATTCCTTTTGATGCAAAGGCATCTTTAAGTTCTTTGATCTGTTCTTTTGGCGGTGCCTCGTAAGGATCTACAGCGACGACACTCAAGTTCTGAAACCGATATACCTTCTGAGCCATACCAAGTAAGTCGCGGTGCATCTCAGGCCAAGCCAACACCATCCCTATATGAAGAATCTGCAACGATGAAGGGAGACTCGCCATAAAGATCTCAGGGCCGCTATCTTTCATCGATTCGAATCTTTGCTTTCGCTCTTCTTCATCGTCGAATACAGGACCGTAAAGGAGAAGTTGTTCAATCTCGAGGATCTCAAGACGTGGAAAGTCGACGAAGCTTGCGTCACCGCGGAGTGATGAGTCCCAGCGGAGAAACATGGAGACTTGTTCGATTATATCTTGTGCGCCGCCGGATGTGTGCTCCCACGTTGTGCTGGTGTAGCATAGACGTCGTAATGATTGACTAACGGGGGCGAGGTGCTGATGTTGAAGAACGGTGTATTTGTCCATGTCGCAGAAGTATTCGAGGTCTTCTAGAACCGGACTTCGGCGAAGGATTTTGGCGAGATTATCAGGGTCAAGGCCGTGGAGTGAGAGACGACGAAGACTTGCGAGGGCAGTGTCCCATGGTTCTGAACGGAAGCGCTCGCGAAGGGGGATGTCTGTCCCGCAATCTGCATCGCTGGCTGCCAACACCTCGAGGTTCTGCGCTTTGGCTAGGACATCCTGCATTTGTTGAATGTGGCAGCATTCGTCAGGATCCTTGCCCTGGCCTGGCAATACCAGATACTTGAGGTTTGGTAAGTAGAAAGGGGAGTCTCTTATGTACTGTAGCCCTTCTTGTGATGATCGGTAAATAAGTAGTTGCTCCACGAAAGGTGCAGCCATAATCGAAGCTTCTTGCAACCACTTTGAATCGACATGTTCATAAGATGGCAGAGCACGGAAACCAGCACGCTCACCAGCCTGTCGAAATAGAGCTTGCGTTTCTTTAGAGATCTGACGAGCAGTCACTTCTCTCAACGCAAAGAATGCCAAAGCACGAACATGTTTAGCCAAGTCCGGCCTTTCAAGCAGAGTACGAAGAAACCCCTCGAGAGTCTCAACTTCTTGTCTCCTGGCATCAGTATCACCCCACCACTCAGGACTACTCGCAGAATTCGACTGTCGTCCAGAGTGATAACAGTGATACAAGATAGGCTGAGCTGTATTTCGAAAACGTCGACACGTGCGGCTCAAGCGAGATAATGCCTGCTGAGCCTCGATGGCGTGGTCGATCTCATCTGGCGGGAGATCGACAGCATGTGCATGCTGGCAATGCACACAGAGATTGCGACATATGGCGGTAAAGATCTCGACGGGAAGATCGCCAATGGAAAGCTGCCGTCGTTTCCGCCAAAAGAAAGGAATCTCCGTCTGGAAGATTGGGCTGGGAGACCAGATATTCCCTCCGTGGAGAACATCCCGGTCCATCCTGGCAACGAGATGCATGGTATGATATGATGATCAAGTTAGGCTGTAAGTCCAGGGACGTGGGTATAAGGCGAGTGTAGGGATGATTGCTGTACAAGCTGGACAAGAAGGATTCGAACAGCGAAAGTTGGACAGTGATATAAGAACAGCAGAGACCTTGAAACACGGAATCATGAACAACGCATGTAGATAAGTACTCCTTCGCCCCCTCGAGCGGAGAAAGGGTCGAATACTGGAATAGGAGTTGGTTGCTTAGATGCGGATATTGAAAGCGGAGGTGTGATCGCGGGAGCATCAACAAGGTATAATGGATCTTACGATGGCGTCGTCAAGGACCAGCCCTCGAGCAGCTGAATTACTAAATCGCAATTGGGGTCTTGGTCCTGTACAGTACAAAGGATCGAAGCTAAAGTCCAAGCCAATCGTATCTTGTGTCGCAATCACTCATCCAGCACCCACGGGTCCGTGAGCTGCATGCTTTTCCAGGGATAGAACAGCTAGGATCATGACAAGTAACGGTGGTTTGAGCTCTTTTTTGCTGTCTTGTCTTTTTGCTTACTGTATGTGAGTCGACCAGGAAGGTAGTAGTTTCGGGCATACGGGACAGGCCAAATGAAGCATCTGATGATGTTGGTCGGGGCAGAGCATGGTCTGTGTTGACAAGTTGAAGAAGGATGAAAGGAGAAGGAGAATTATGTGAGAGAAATACAGAGTCGCCGTGGACTGAAACATATATAAAAAGCAAATATATCTCGATATCCCCTTGCATCGTGAATACTACATACACTACTACAAAAGAAAAAAGAAAAGAAAGGAGAAGATGCTGTGCCACGTTGTTTGGATCAACTCGACGTACGGATACAAGGTCGAGATCGCGAGTCTCAGGACGCACGCGCAGCAGCAGGTGGACCAAACCAAGAATCTCC
This sequence comes from Fusarium secorum, assembly GCA_013363185.1. NCBI lineage: Eukaryota > Fungi > Ascomycota > Sordariomycetes > Hypocreales > Nectriaceae > Fusarium > Fusarium secorum. The sequence goes on from JABEEM010000051.1 coordinate 17,746, forward strand.
ACATCATGCTGATGATAATGGCCTCATTCTTGATCAGCCAAGCTTTTCCAATTAACAACCGTGCATCTCGTACCTCATCCTATCAATCTCCCTCACCATGAAAGTGGAGGTTCTGCTGCTTCGCGTATCGAGGCGCAGAAACAGCAATGTTACAGTGAGACCGTTTATCTCCATGCATTAAAAACTGAACTAAACGTGGCAATGGTGACATCGCCTGTGGGAAACTTTCAGGAACAGGGACGGAGTCTAGTGCGGAACGAGACCGAGGCCTTGGTTAGTGCTGAGATGATGGGTCGAAACGTGGTCTGATGTTGGGCAAATAGTCTTTCATCCGCGTAGTCAATTAATCAGTAACTGACTCGTGGTTGACACTTGCTGCAAGATCCCGCTGCCATTCAACGGCTGGCGTCAGAGTTTAGAGCCCGCCTTTCGTTTCTTTTTGCTTTTCTGGAAGGACTTGATGTTGTTTTGACAGCTTGTAAAAGATGAGCAGTCACTTTTGGGGTCAGGGCCATTCATTGTTAAGCTGTGGAGGCGGAGGTGGAGGTGGAGGTGTAGATGAAGTGCACGTGACCTCGCATTGGGGCGCGTCACCTTCCCAGCTACTGCTCGCGTCTCACTGAAACAGCCCGCGTAAAGCACATCCAATTCATCCACACACGTCACAGCTCGATTGTGTCACACAAATCGTAAGCTGTACAAGATGCCCGAGTTCACCGGTAGGTCTCTATTTTAGTCCAGTATTACTACTGCTGCTCTTGCTAACGACCGCAGAGGCGGATACCATTCGTATCCTCGTTGCGACCGACAATCATGTCGGTTATGAAGAGCGAGACCCGATTCGTAGGGATGACAGTTGGAGAACTTTCGATGAAATTTTGAACCTTGCCCGTACTGAAGATGTACGGCCCATCGCCTTGGTATCAATCATGACTTCTAACATGAATAGGTCGATATGGTTCTCCTCGCTGGCGATCTCTTTCACGACAACAAACCCTCCCGAAAGTCCCTGTACCAGGTCATGCGTACACTCCGACAAAACTGTTTGGGCATGAAACCTTGCCCTCTCGAATTTCTGTCCGACGCTGCATCTGTCTTTGAAGGTGCTTTCACGCATGTCAACTACGAAGATCCCGATATCAACATTTCCATCCCTGTCTTTTCGATCCATGGCAATCACGACGATCCTTCTGGAGAAGGCAACTTCTGCTCGCTTGATCTACTGCAAGCGAGCGGACTGCTCAATTACTACGGCCGTGTCCCCGAGGCAGACAACATCGAGGCCAAGCCGATTCTTTTACAGAAGGGTCTTACAAAGCTTGCCTTGTTTGGGCTGAGCAACGTTCGAGATGAGCGAATGTTCCGTACTTTCCGAGATCATAAAGTCAAGTGGTTCCGACCTGAAACCCAGATGACTGACTGGTTCAACTTGTTGGCTGTTCACCAGAATCACCATGCGCATACAGCCACCTCCTACCTTCCCGAGAATGTCTTACCCGATTGGCTTGACCTTGTAGTCTGGGGTCACGAACACGAGTGTTTGATCGATCCTACACAGAACCCCGAAACAGGCTTTCATGTCATGCAGCCCGGTTCATCCGTCGCAACTTCACTGGTGCCCGGTGAGGCGGTTCAGAAGCACGTCGCTATTGTGAGCGTGACAGGCAAAGACTTCAAGGTCGACAAGTTTCCTCTCAAGAGTGTGCGTCCCTTTGTCACACGGGAAGTCATCCTTTCGCAAGACAAGCGCTTCAAAGGACTTGACAAGAAGAAGGACAACCGTCAGGAAGTCACACGAAGACTGATGGAGGTGGTTGAGGAGATGATTGAGGAGGCTAATGCAGATTGGGAGGCCATTCAGACGGATGAAGAGGCTCTAGAAGAACGACCTCTTCCACTGATTCGGCTGAAGGTGGAGTACACGGCCACGGAAGGTGGTCAATTTGAGGTTGAGAATCCCCAAAGGTTCTCGAATCGATTTGTTGGTAAGGTGGCCAACACGAATGATGTTGTCTACTTTTACCGCAAAAAGACGTCACAGCGTAGGTTACTGACGCAGCTCGGTAGACACTTAACTGACAACGTCCAGGCAAGGCGAATGCTGCCAACCCAACGGAAGCTCTTGAGGCACTCGACGGTGCTGACGACATGGTCAAGGTGGAGAATCTGGTGCAAGACTTTCTGTCGGCGCAATCACTCAAGGTCCTTCCTCAAGGACCGTTTGGTGATGCTGTCACTCAATTCGTGACAAAGGATGACAAGCACGCGATGGAGCTGTTTGTTTCAGAACACCTAACGGGACAAGTCCGATCTATGCTGGGCTTGGAGTCAGACGACGAAGATCTCAACAGTGCCATGGATATCTATCGAATGAGGATCGAGCAGCAGCAAGCTAGCGGCATGCAGACAGCACGAGCGGAGAGAAAGCGAGTTCTCAAGCCAAAGCCAGCAACCTGGGACAGTGACTTTGATGGTAGCTGGGAGAATGAGCCAGATGCCTGGACATATGAGGATGAGCAACAGGCCGAGACCTCGTCACGCGCACCCGCGCCCGCACCTGCGCCAGCACGCAAAACTGTACGTGGACGAGCCAAGGCGACTCAGCAAGACGACGACCTGGACTTGATGGACGAAGATGAGCCACTCCCTGCACCCACCAAGAAACCAGCAGCCAAACGAGCAACACGTGCCACAAAAGCAGCACCGGCCAAAAAGGCCCCTGCAAAGGGACGAGGCCGCAAGGCATTCGAAGACAGTGAAGACGAAGAAGACGACGTGATCATGGAATCAGAAGAAGAGCCTGCACCTCCTCCACCAAAGACACGACGAACCGCTGCGAAGAGCACCGCCAAGGCGCCGGCGACTCGGGGAGCGGCTAAGAATACACGGCAGACAAAGTTGAACTTTTCACAGTCGCAGAAGGGCGGGACGCAGAGCAAGGCTGTTGAGATTAGCGATGACGAGATTTCGGATGATGATGCGTTTGAGCCTGCGCCTGCGACGACACGAAGTACGAGGAGGAGATAGAGCTGTGTGGAACAATACCCTGGGCGTGCAAGAAAAGTATAAAGAGTTATGATGAATTGAGCAAACTGTCAGTTACAGCACATAAAACCTGTCATATACTATTCTGCGAAGTGGTTTGAGTTGCAGGCCTGCCATGTCTACCGGGCGACAACCGTCTTACACGACGACAATATTCACCTTGATGGCATTTACAATCCAGTGTATATCGCTTGTGCTTGGCCATGTCTCACAACGATACTCCTCATAAGAGCAGCATGATGAGTCTCAACCTTCCACATCGGCTAGACCAGTGACTAACTCCTATTCACATTATCAATTAGACTCATCACCACAAGTTCTGTCCACTGTTCAAGTCAGATCTCATCCGACATCGCCTCCCACTTCGGATCCGAAGCCCGAACTCATGATGCCGCAGCGGGCCGCATATCTCCATGTCTATGCGGGGTAGCTGCAAAGATGGTCTAGCTCCCAACTTCTCACTCAGCTTAGATGAACCTTCACAGACCCAGTGACGGCGGTTTATCTCACCTTGGAAACGAAAAGAGGCGCCGAGGCATCCGCTGGGGAAAGCATTGAAAACATTTAATACTGTGTAGAAATAGGCTGGCTTGGTTTAGTTGCCCCGCTCGTTGCTGAGCATGCCATCCTCACCTGATCTATATAACCACTCCTCTACCCCAACTCCAACTGTATCTTTCTGTGTCTGTGTCTGTGTGTTTCTGTTTCTGTTTAAGTGATTCAAAATGGCTGCAGCTGGTCATATCCGTCTTGGGACCGCCTCTCCAGGCACCCAATCCTCCACCCCCGCTACAATCTCCCTCATCGACACCCTCGCCCAGCGCGCATCCTCATCACACATCGACATCCTCCTCCTCCCCGAGGCCTTCATCGGCGGGTATCCCCGCGGCAGTTCCTTCGGCTGCGAGATCGGTAATCGCAGTGCAGAAGGACGCGATGAATTCGCTCGCTACTTCGATTCAGCCATTGATCTCGGCGATACCGTTGGGCCTGGCGGTGGTGGTGCGGGGATCAAGTGGGTGAAGAGACAGCTTGGTGAGGAGGATGAAGTCCGTGGTGATGGCTCGCGAGAGGAGTTGGAGCGCATTGCGAGGGATACGGGTGTTTTTATCGTGGTGGGATGTATTGAGAAGGCGGGTGGGAGCTTGTATTGCTCTGTTGTTTATGTCTGTCCCAAGCAGGGTATGCTTGGGAAGCGTCGCAAGGTCCTTCCTGTAAGACCCCCATCCTCTTCTTCTGTTGATCTTGAGCTAAGCTAATGTTGGTAGACTGGCTCTGAACGCCTGATCTGGGCCCAAGGCTCACCCAGCACCCTCCGCGCCGTAACAACCACCATCCGCGGCATACGCATCAATCTCGCCGCCGCAATCTGCTGGGAGAACTACATGCCCCTCCTACGCCAATCACTCTACGCTCAGAACATCAATCTTTACCTCGCACCTACAGCTGATAACCGCGATGCGTGGCTCGGACTCATGCGAACAGTCGGTGTTGAGGGACGCTGTTTCGTCGTCAGCAGCAACATGTGCGTTCCCAAGAACACCACTTCTGGAACAAACGGTGTGAGACAGCGTCGTGGATCGTGTATGACAGAGGAAGGATTTGAGATTGCGCTGCCGAAATCGCCGAGTCGAAGAAGACGTAAGTCTGTGTTTGATGAGGATGGGAATGAGATTGTTTTGAGTTGTGATGATGACGGCACGAATATGCAACCTCCTCCTGCAAAGAGCGCTGTTTCTTCTGGAAAAGCAGAATTTCTATCGCGTGGTGGTTCATCGATTGTCTCGCCGTTTGGAGATGTCATTGCTGGACCGCAGTGGGAGGATCCAGATGGGTTGATCTTTGCGGATGTTGATTTCCGTGATTGTATTAGGGGTCGTCTTGATCTTGATGCTGCGGGGAGTTACTCACGAAACGATGCCTTCAAGTTTAGTGTTGAGGGGTTGAACTTGGATCCTCTTCCTTATTGAGGGGACAGAATGTATGGAAATAGTGTATCAGATTGTAATGCTAACGCCTGCTTATGCTATGCTGTGTTGTGTTGTGTTGTGTCATGCCTTCTATGGGTATTCCTACGCCTCGCTGTCCGAAATGTCATTTAGTTACTTGGATTCATCACCGGGTGGTGTTCGTTGTCTCTGCTCCTCCAAGACCTTTCGCTCGGAATCAACCTCCTTTCTCTGTCTTTCAAGGGCTGCTTGAGCTAATACCTCTCGTCTACTCATCCCAGCAGTGGAATTGTTCTTAACTCCTCCCAGGACAAATTCACCACCCGTCCAACCACCAAAGTCCTCAGGATAATCCTCCTCTTCCTCATCACGTCCAGAAACAGTATATCGCGATGTTTCGCCAATGGTGTGTCCGCCTGATTTCCAATCCGCTGCGTCAACTTCTCGTTCAATCTGATGACACAAGTCCCAGAAGTTTCTATCATGCGGACTATGAACATTATGCGCTAGTTCGTGACATAATGTCTTGCGAATGGTTTTGTAATCGCGATATCCATCATGCGCATCTGTTCGTAATCGCAGTTCGATAACCTCGCCTTGGTTACGATTCAATCCCAGAATGCGACTTGTTCCCTCGTGTGTTGTCTGCGTATGCGAAAGAGGTTCCATCTCTGTAAGGAGCCCGACAGCGAATTTGTGCTTTGTCATGGCAGCGCGAATACCAGGGTCTTCCTTCAGTCGCAGAAGAAGTTTCTGACTGCGGTCTGGGTTCGGAAGGCCTTGGAGCGGTCGGACTTGAAGAAATGTATACTGCGAGTCTTGTGGATTTCGGCGCGTCGTCGTCGCATGCCGTGCTTTACTCCTCTGCGCCATCCTCGCGGCATTGCGCTTCGCAACTCGCTCAACCATATCCTGCACCTGCTGGATCTCCGCAGCGCCAGAGCCCATGAGCGTCAGATGCTTGCCCTTGAGGTCGAGGAGGGGCATGTCGGGGTTCTTGAAGGGTGCTTTGAGGAGGGGAGTCTTTGGGGCGATGATCTTTTGGTTTGCGACGGGGATATCGAGACTCGCTTCGATCTCGTTGAAAAGGTCTGTGATCGTCGCATCTTCGGGGAATGATAGTTCGTAGGTTATTTTTCGGTGTGTGATTGAGAGTGTGAGCCAGGACTGCTCGCTGTCGGACATGGGAGAGTCTGCCATGTTTGTACAGCAGCGGAGTGGCGATGGATTCGTTGGAGACGTTATTGTCACGGTTGTTAGGAGAACAGCTAAGTGTGAGTTTTGAGTTCGTGTTTGCGATTGTATTGAAATGACGTGATGGTAAAAGATAAGATGATATGGGGAGATATTTGTTTTATAGGTGTAGAGTTGGTAAGCAAGAGGGCGATTGTTTGTGTCGCGTAGATTAAGTGATGCTATCGTGTTCGGGGACTTTCGGCGTCTGCTTTGTAATACGTCACTTGCACTGCCTGCCCAGGCGCCACCCTCTAAGCAGACCTAAGCAGATCTAAGGCACTGAAGAATTTACTGTGATGATTATACCATCGGAAATAGTGAATACGGAATTCTTGGCGAGGACCGATAAGTCCGGCTTTAAAATAGTTAGAATTGAGTTTGTTAAAGCATTGGAAAGAGATTAAGTGTGGCGATGGTTCTCATTGAGATGATTGTGGGATGCCTCGATTGGTAATGAACAGGAATGCCTCTGAGGTTCTGCAGCACAACACAACCACTGTAGTCATTCCAATACCAGTGTGTAAGTTAACAAGACCAATAAAATCGCTCAATTAAACACCGTATTCTTTGAACCACTGACTCCGTATTCGCATCTCGAGATTATTAGCACATCACATCGGTCAGCTACCCTAAATCACCCGGCCCCGAGATACCCTCTCGTACGAGTATCACCATTATAACGACGATCTTATCACTCCCGTCCATCACGAGACCCGTTCCGTTGGTTCGCTTCAGGAAAGCACGAACCCGAACCCAAAAGCTTGGATCCGTCCGTCCGTTCCCGTGTGTGCTACCCGAGCCTCATCACCAGCCTCAGCCTCATCGACATCATCGCTTGCGGTAGATCTCCCGCTTGCAACGACACTATCGACGAAAAAGCCGTTGAGATCTTATCACGATCGATTTAAGAATTTAGCTTCTTGAGGCTTATAGCCGAGACGTGAACTATTACCGACTACACTCACTAATAATGAGATGTGATCTGTAGACTTGGGTCATGTCCTCATTTGCGAGTGTCACGTATCACATAATTCTGAGAAACATGTAACAAGCTAAAACCCAATTTCAACTCTTCATTTACTCCTACTATACAGATATATATAAACATGAAAAATAAAAAAATGAATGAAGTCGTAAACTTCATGCCCCAAAAAACGCCGCTAGATATAAGACGTGAAAAGCATCGTTCGTCGTAGTCGTCGCCGAAATTAAACAATAAGCATTTTTGAGAGTGTTTTATACTTATGCTCCTTCCCTGCAATTACATGTCACTATTGGCTATGCACTTGTCAGATGAGAAAGGCGGACAAAAAGATGGAAATAGGGTCCCGCAGCATAGAGGGGAATTGGGGGGGGGGGGGAACTTACAGTAGTGCCAGTGTGAGATCACCGTGGATTCTAGCCTTGAGCTCGATTTCGATCTCGAGGTTAAGCTCGAGATGCAAGCTGAGGGCGTCGCTCTTACCGCCGCCTCCCTGCTGCTGCTGCTGCATCTGTTGCTGTTGCTGTTGTTGCATTTGCTGCTGTTGGCGCTGCTGCTGCAACTGCTGGTCTTGCCTCGAAAACTGTTTGCGGCCCTCATCGTCAGATTCTTCGTCGAGCCATGCAGGGCGTCGACGTCTTACATCGGCGGCCTTTGCGTTTCCGCGTCTTCCGCCCTTGCGGCCTGGCTCAGCCTGCTGAGGAGGTGTAGCGGGCTCGTTCTCCTCTTCGGACTCGGACTCTGACTCGTCGTCTTCGGAACCCTCCTCTGAGTCTTCTTCTGAATCATCTTCAGAGTCAAAGTCATCATCGTCGTCTTCAGAGTCGTCCTCGTCCTCGCTCTCCTCCTTGACGGGCTGGCGCTTCTGCTTGGGCTTGGCCTCTTGGGCGGTCTTTTGGGCCTCGGCCTTTGCTTGCTCTGGCTTCGAGTCGGCGTCGTCCTCTTCTTTCTTTATTTCCTCGGGCTTCTTGTCATCTGCCTTGGCCTCTTCAGGCTTTGAGTCCTCGGGCTTAGCTTGCTCTGGCGTGGACTCATCGGGCTTTGACTCTTCAGCCTTGGGCTCTTTGGGCTTGCCTCGACCAGGTTGCTCAGGCTTGTCCTCCTTGTCGCCGGGTGTCTCAGCCTTTGCATTCTCGGTGTCGGGCTTGGACTCAGACTCTTGACCTGGCTGTTGCTGTTGAGCCTCTTGTCCCTGACCCTGGTTCTGGTTCTGCTCCTGTTGCTGGCCCTCGTTCTGGTTCCGGTTGAAAGGGTTGCTGTCATTACCCTGCTCCTGCTGGTTCTGGCCTTGACCAGGAGACTGAGGAGCCTGAGATTCGTCTCGCTTCTGCGAGTCCTAAAGGAATTTAATTCCCGATCTGGTGATACAAACTCACAAGTACAACTTACCTGCTGAGATGGAGAAGACATGGTTGTGTATGCTGGTATTTACTTCGCTGAATGAACAATGGGTTTCCAAAAAAACAAACAAAGGCTTATTTGCTTGCTGCTGACATGTAATAATTAAGTTGAAGTTTTTCTATACTAAAATTCCGAGCATGGTTTTTGAGATTAATACGTGTCGAGTCCGAAACCTGTTGAAGATGCTTGACTGACGCAATAAGTGTCATTGTATCCCGACCTCGAACCCTCGAAGAACCGGTTTCTATCGTTGCGATGGGATTGGAAACGAATCTCGACGTGACAGGTCAAAGTGACGTAAAAAATGGCATCCCAATCCTGGCCATATGACGTTACCCCCTCTAGCCTACCCCCAGCTTGGCCTGATGGGGGGTGGGAAGTGTACGGTAGAAGGGAAGGGTTGCAGGGATCAGGATTATATGCATGTGGCTGGTGTTGAGAGAAATGTATGGGTCAAGATCCTACAAAGTGGACTGGACGTCATGCAACGAAGGTGAGTGAGTCTTGCTGCTGTCAAACATACTACCCTTTCACAATACGATACGCGGCAAAAGAAAAAACAAGTCCAAAAGAACAAAACAGATCAGGAAAATATGGTTATCGGATTACTTGCCATCACGGCTATCCCGACCGTTACAGGCGTGGGTAACGCCGTGAGTGCACAGAAGAGACAGAATGAGAGCATGAGCAAGGAACAAGAAAAGTTCCACCTCACATTCATGCTACAACAGAATGGAAAGATAGAAGAGGTTGGTCAAGGAGTTCTCGTGGACAAGAAGGTGAGTGCCCTTGCTCTCTGCCTGAACACATACTCACACAAAATCAGATGTATCTCAACCTCTCAGATGCCCCCGTGCAAGGCTACAGATTTCTAGGCTGGTATTTTAAGTATCCCAGCGAGGAAGGGCACCTGGGGCTGGTGAGCATGGTATCCGACGACCCGCCAGCGCTGAACTGGATATTCGTGGACAAGGACACGCACATGGTGACCTTTGGGGGGAAGAAGGACACCATCGGGCACGTCATAGGACCCTGGGGCTGGACAGCAGATGAGCGCTTCCTGACGCTCCAGGGAGATCATGATTCGTTTGTGGCGGTGCGGGACGAGCAGGGGAAATGGGCTGTATATTGGGACCCGGAGGGTGATATTGAGGACGAGATTGACGATGAGGAGAGATGTCAGCCAGTGAGACTGAGGAGAAGACCGCAGCTCGGCATGGAAAGCAGTTATGTCAAGAAATAGCATGATATGACCGGATATGGGGTAGTGAATGTCTGGGGCAGGCCGTTAATGGCCGTTGGAGACTTGGAGACAGAAAGTTGTAGTGGAGGGGTCAAGTCACATAAAGTGGGTTGGGTTGAGCAGGGTATTTTACTGGATTCTCATCTCGATCATGACCTCATGGGCTTCTAAATCCTGTTATGAGGTTCTGCGTAGTTTCAAACTTATATCATGTCCGTTTCTTTAAGTTACCTTAATTTCTCCAAACCCGTACTTTTTTAGTGACATTTACAAACCATACTAATCCACTTACACCAACACTCACATCTCATAATCGCCAACACATCTTTAAGCAAGCGACTCTTTTAATTCATCATCATGTCTTCCATGGAAAAGGACCGCATCGAGTCTGACGACCAGACCATGTCCAGCGAAGAAGCGCCCCGACGAGAGCGCCGCAGCAAGAAGAAGGGCAGCAAGCGTCGCCAGCAAGCACCAACCCAACAGCAGCAGCAGCAAGGCGGAGGATCAGGACCCCTCGACCAGCTGCCTCTCGCCGGAGACCTGGGCAACACAGTCGGCGGCGTCACAGACGGCGTGACCAACACCCTAGGCGGCGTGACGGGCGGTCTCACGGGCGGTCAGCAGCAGGGCGGCGGCGGCGATGCTGGTAAAGACACGCTGCGACTGCGCCTAGATCTCAACCTCGACATTGAGATCCAGCTCAAGGCTCGTATCCACGGTGATCTCGAGCTCTCTCTACTGTACGTGATAACTCCCCCCAATCTTTTGTTTAACCTCCCTGTGGCCGTCGTATCTTACTTGGCTTGCAAATCTCCAGAACGGGATAGACGCCGCCGTGTGTTGTTTGATGACAAGCAGAGGCTAATTATTGCTTTGCGATGTGCAGAAACTAGAGATAGCCACTATTCGTCTCGGTTATGTTTATGTTTGGCTTTGGTTTTGTTCTGTTCATGTCATGATGGGATCCATGTAATGTTACTGTCAGTACGACAGCACGACGATCTGTGGCGGCGCACATGGTGTTTATTAATGATGGTTTACTACTACTGTTTCTGGGAGGGATAAATACAACAACACTACAACATTATATATTACATGAATCCAAAAGCATTCACTCTCTACTCTGAAGCTGCCTCTATGTGAACACCGTATAATAGTATGGGCCTGCACTCCTCACACTGAGTGAGAAAAGAGTGACGAAAAATGAATGAACATGACAGTCTGAAATTCCCCGAAACTAACCAAAACGTCAGATTGCATCAAACGACAGGGATGTAATTGGCACCTAGCAAGCCACACACGATAATGCTACGCAAGCCACCTCCAACACCATCCTCTTCAAGTCTAGCCCAACCTTTCCAGCCAGGAACCAGCTTCTGAGAAAGCTTGGTCCAGAGTGGAAGCAGGGACTAGGTTTTGTGACAGCTCCCACCAATCAATTCTCTCTATTCAGTGAAAAACCAGGGTTCACCCTTTTTAGCTGTCTTGTCTCATCTTGCTCACATCCCTGCTAGTCTCTTGTTCCCGGGTGGCCCGCGATCGTGATGAGCGCGGACGATCAGAGAAACTCGACCAGAATATTTCCAGAGTTACATCTTGTTTTTCACCTTGGGTCTCTTCTGAAGATGCGGCTCTCATCTGTTACAGCTAGTTAGTTAGACACAGGGGTTCAATCAGATATACTTTACACTAGAGAAATAGGGGGCGTTTCCCTTTTCTTTTCTCTGACTCTCACTGCAACTAACACACTAAGAACAAAAGGTCAAGCCCCATTTCGAAGTTTCCAAGTTTCATGCATGAAGAGGCTGTCGTCATGTCCCCGCACAAACCAAGCTCTTCCAGCCACACGTCAACATCAAAGCAGCCCTTTTGGCACGCCGCTGGCATCAGGTCAGCACTCTCCTCTGCCATCTCCATATTCCAGCCTTCCACCTCGAGACCCAGCAGACCCCCAAAACAGGTCCAGGATCAGCACCAGCACCAGTACCAGCAGCCGCAGCACCAGGAAAAACTCCAGCCTCACCTCGAGGATCATCAGCCTCAGGAACAAACTGATCCCATCCCAATGTCTTCTTCATCACCCACCCCTGAAGGCGATCCTACGCACAGCACTTACGAGGTCACTGTTCCCGTCCGCAATGGACGAACATCTGAACCAAAAGTCTCAAACCCTGAGATTCGCATACCAAGGATAAAGCCAGTATCAGAGAGCACAGACCAAACAGAGGCAGACTCAAAAACACAATCACAACCACAGTCACCTGAAAAGCTGGCTGCTGGTCTAGACGGCAAGTACGTCGATGAGTTTGGCAACATTCTAGACTGGGACGGTACTGTCCTCGGCCGTGTAGAAGGCGATCTCCCGTCCATGGTAGGACGGCCAGTCATGCCGAATGGACAGGTCCTCGACGAGGACGGCGAGGTGGCCGGTCACGTCTGCGAGAACTACATCAGGCCTGCTCTCAAGCCACTTGCAGCAGGTGGACTCAAAGTCGATGATGAAGGAAACATCTATGATGACCAGGGCAACAGGATTGGCAAGCTCGACAAGCCGATGCCGTCCCAGGACGGAACCGACAAACTTTCCGAGAACAAGGACAAGGAGAGGGAACAGGCCCAGGGTGCTGGGAGCACTAACAATGCAAATGCAAACGCTCCAAAGCCACCGGGTGCTCCAAGGCCTGACGAGCTGTTCCTGGATGTCAAATCCACCTATGATGGTATTCAGCTCATCATCAAGATTCCTACTGTCTTCAATAGGAACCTTGTAGCTGAGACAAAGAGCAGTGGTAGTCAGACTGAGACAACTGATAGCGATAATCGATAATCTACTTATTTCTTTTTCTCTTGGTGCGTTTCACAATTATCCGACCTTCTCCATAAACACCCCCATGCAAAATTGAACTACACTCATGTCAGGTAAGGGTAAGCCAAGCCAACCAAGGCAAGGCAAGGCAAGCATATGCATCCCATTCGTATGAGTGAAAGTGGCTCTCTCTCGCACAACCACTGCCCCTCCACACCTCGGAATAAGTAAACCTCATGGGGTAACCCCTCCCCGTCACGCTAGATTAGTTCATCATTCACTCACTCTTGCTACACATTTGCCATCTCAAAGTTCCAGTTGGACCTCAGAAACCCGGTTGTCTTCTTTTTTTTTTTTTTTTTTTTGAGGCTACCGCTACTGCAACACGCAACCCCTTCTTCTAGATCCCCCCTCACTACAATAGACAGACCCAGTTTCTCATCTCGATCCATACCCTGAATGTGCAAGCTCCGTCTCGTAGATGGTGTGCATCCTCCACCCCGCAAGCCTGTTTTCACAACCGCTGGACATTCTCGTCGGGAAGGTAGAGCAGCCTCATCCTGGGCCTGCAAGCCTGGGAGACACTTACACGGCACCTCTGCGTCTAGAGCTCTTCCCCCCCATTGCTCATTGTGTAACATATCCATGTTAGGAGAGCTCCTTATAACGTCATCCAACAGCTCTCGCCACACCCTCCCCGCGCTTGGATCTTCACCATGACGTGTGGCTGTTGCAGCTTTCTCGTCCGATAGCAAGGTGCGGCGCAGTATCATGGCTGGAAAGCAAAAAAGTTGGGCTCACACTGACGTTGTGACTTTTTGAATTGACGTGATCGAAATCGAGAATGGCCTGGCAGTAAAACTTGTTTTGTATAAGCCGTGTGTCGGTATAAGTAGTTGAAGATGTGGTGGTGGTTGCGGTTTCGACAAAAGCATCAATTCATTCCATTCTTGGCCAACTTGCGAAGCGATACCCAAAACAACAATAACAATAACAATACCAATACCAATTCCCAACTAACACAACGATACCCCATTAATACTCTCTTATCTGAAAGATACCCTTTTCTCGATCTTGAAGGAGTTGAACCAGTCCAAAACCACCACAACATCATGGCAGACCTCTCCTCCCAGGTTCAAGACACAACAAAAGACACTGCCTCTTCCAAAGAGCAGGAATCCCCTGGTGCGTTCAATAGTCCTTCACCAAGTTTGGCGCTTATCGTCCCCATTGCAGTCAATCTTGAGTCAGTCCCCAGGAGCGGTGCTGGCGTCGTGAATGATGCCGGAGAAGTCCTAGATGACGCCGGCAATATCGTTGGCAAGATCGCCGACACCGATAACCTCCAGAACCTCGTTGGCAACACCGTCAACCAAGCCGGTGATGTTGTCAGCTCCTCGGGCGATGTCCTCGGCAAGACCCTGCCCATAGGACAAGGCAAGCCCGAGGAGGAAGAGGACTCCCACGACGAGGAGAAGAGCGAATACACAACCCAGTCCAAAGAGAAGAAGTCTGGAGGTCTGGGAAGCGCCGTCGGTAGCGTTACCGGTGCCGTTGGAAAGGCTGTTGGAGGAGCCACAGGAGCTGTTGGCGACACAGCGAAGGGTGCCACAGATACCATCGGCGACACAGCAAAGGGAGCTACAGACACTGTTGGCCTCGGCGACACAGCAAAGGGAGCTACAGACGCCGTTGGCGATACAGCGAAGGGTGCCACAGATACTGTTGGCGACACCGCAGAGGGCGCCACAGACACCGTTGGTGATGCCACTGAGGGTATTGCCAACAAGTCAGAAGCAACCTCCCATGCTACCGACACAAAGACACCAGCTGAGACTCCCGGAGCTCCAGAGGTCAAGGACAAGGACCAAGACCAGAAGGACATCAACCTCGAGGACCGTGACGCTCCTGACGCTGGAGACAAGCTGAAGGAGATTCCCCCAGAGTCCGAGGAGGCTAAGGAGGCAACTGGCAAGGCAGAGGAGACTGCTGAGGGTGTTCCTGAACAAGCCAAGGATATCCCTGAGGAGGCCAAGGAGGACGTTACCTCCAAGGTCGACGAGCAGGATGTTCCCAAGCCTGAGGACGTCGAGGAGAAGCTTCAAGAGAAGACTGAGGGTGCCCAAGACGAGGTTCCCAAGTCTGAAGTTCCTGACAAGTCTGAGGCTGCCGATGAACTCCCCAGCGGTGAAGCCCCTGGTGATGACGGCGATAAGTCCAAGGCTGGTGATGACCTGAAGTCCGTCGCTCCTGGCGAGGAGGCTGCTGGTGTCACCGATGAGGTCCAGGACAAGGCTGCCGAAGGCGAGGAGGCCGCTAAGGATCTTCCTGAGGATGCCCAAAGCAAGGCCGCCGAAGGTCAAGAGGCCGCTGAGGGCAAGGTTGCCGAAGGCGAGGAAGCTGCTGGCGACCTCCCTGAGGATGCCAAGAGCAAGGCAGCCGAGGGTGAAGAGACTGCTGAAGGCAAGGTTGCCGAAGGCGAGGAAGCTGCTGGCGACCTCCCTGAGGATGCCAAGAGCAAGGCAGCCGAGGGTGAAGAGACTGCTGAAGGCAAGGTTGCCGAAGGCGAGGAAGTCGCTGGCGATGCCACCGAGGAGGTCAAGGACAAGGCCGCCGAGGGTGAAGAGGCCGTCGAAGAGAAGGCTGCTGAGGGTGAGGAGGCCGTCGAAGAGAAGGCTGCTGAGGGTGAGGAGGCTGCCAAGGAGCTTGACTTCTCCATCCTCAAGGGCACCACTGTCGACAAGGAGGGCAACCTCGTCAATGAGAAGGGCGACAAGCTCGGCAAGGTTGTCGAGGGTGAGCTCAAGCAGCTCATCGGTCTCAGCAGTGACGACCAAGGTGTTATCTGGGACAAGACCGGCAAGCAGCTCGGAAAGGCTGAGCCCATCCCCGAGTGGGACCGCGAGCAGCTGGACTTTTCCATCCTCAAGGGTACCACCGTCGACAAGGAGGGTAACCTCGTCAACGAAAAGGGCCACCTCATCGGAAAGGTCACTGAGGGTGAGATCAAGCAACTCATTGGCCTCACTTCTGATGAGCAGGGCACCATTTGGGACAGGACTGGCAAGAAGGTCGGAAAGGCCGAGCCTCTTCCTGAGTGGGAGCGTGGTGAGCAGAAGGATTACAGCATCCTGAAGGGTACCACTGTTGACAAGAACGGAAACCTCGTCAACGAGAAGGGTCACCTCTTCGGTAAGGTCGTTGAGGGTGAGATCAAGCAGCTCATCGGCTTGTATTCTGATGACCAGGGTACCATCTGGGACAAGACTGGTAAGGCCGTTGGTAAGGCTGAGCCTCTTCCCGAATGGGAGCGTGGTGAGCAGAAGGACTTCTCTATCCTCAAGGGAGCTGTTGTCGACAAGGAGGGTGGTCTCACTGACGACAAGGGAGACACCATCGGCAAGGTTACTGAGGGTGAGATCCGACAGCTCGTTGGTCTCAAGTCTGACGAGAATGGCAAGATCTGGAGAGACGGCAAGGTCGTCGGCCAAGCTGAGCCCCTCCCTGAGTGGGACCGCGTCCAGAAGAAGGACCGTTCCATCCTCAAGGGTTCCAAGGTCAACAAGGTCGGCAAGCTCGTCGATGCCAACGGTACTGTCGTCGGCAAGGTTGTTGAGGGTGAACTGAAGGAACTCATTGGCAAGCGCGCCGATGAGAACGGTGACATCTGGAACGACTCCGGCGAGGTCATCGGCAAGGGTGAGCCTGTCTCCATCTCCGAGCGAGAGGACAAGGCATCCGCTCCCTTCGAGCACTTCCCCGGCGCCACCGTCGAGTCTGACGGCCGTGTCATGTACCAGGGCGAGCAGGTTGGTGAGGTCATCGAGGGTGACCCAAAGCAGCTCAAGGGCAGCGAGGTCGATGAGGATGGTGACATTCTCGACCGCCGTGGCAACACTGTCGGTAAGGCCAGGCGCTGGGAAGCTCCTGAGGTTGAGGAGGAGAAGCCCGTCGACAAATCTGCTCTTGCTGGCAAGCGCGTCAACAAGGCCGGTAACCTCGTCAGCGAGTCTGGCGAGATCTACGGCCGTGTCGTTGAGGGTGATGTCCAGAAGCTTGTTGGACGCATGTCTGACAAGGATGGAAACATCCGAAGTGAGTCTGGCGACATCATTGGCAAGGCCGAGCTCGTCTCTGAGGGTGAGCGCGGTGGTAAGAAGGAGGGTCCCTTCGCTCAGCTCAAGAACTGCACCGTCAGCAAGGATGGTAAGGTCGTCAATGGAGCTGGTGAGGTTGTTGGCAGACTTGTCATTGGTGACGCTAAGGCTCTTGCTGGACGTGCTGTTGATGATGACGGTGAGATCATCGACTCCAACGGCAATGTCATTGGCAAGGCTGAGCGCTGGGAGGAGCCTGAGAAGGAGCAGAAGCACAACCCTCTCGCTGGCCGAAAGGTGAACCGCGAGGGTAACGTTGTTGACGCTGATGGCAACATCATCGGCAAGCTTACCAGCGGTGAGCTCCTCGACTGTGCTGGCAAGGAGATCGATGAGGATGGCGATGTCTTCAACCAGAAGGGAGCCGTCATTGGTCACGTCTCTCTTCTCGAGGACATCCCCAAGGAGGAGGAGCCCGAGCCTGAGGGTGAGACTGAGGAGGAGAGACTCAAGCGCGAGCAGGCTGAGGCCGAGGAGGCTAAGCAGGCCGAGGAGGCTGAGAAGAACAAGAAGCTTGCTCAACAACTGGCTTACCAGATTGAGCAGACTCTTGAGAGGCTCCGACCCATCTGCAAGGCCATCAATGACAAGATCAGCGCTGCTGAGGCTCAGAAGCCTGAGGATCGTGATGAGGAGGAACTTGTCCGACAGGTCAGGCCTCTCATCGAGGATGGCGGTAAGATCCTGACTGAGACCAACGGCATCATTCGTGGTCTTGACCCCGATGGCCGTATCGCTCGCAACGCTAAGCAGAAGGTTGCTGTTGGTGAGGCTACTCCTGAGGAGGCTCACCTGGCCAACTTGCTCAAGGAGGTCAGTATCACGTTCCCTTACCCTGAAGCATTCGCTAACAAGATGACAGCTCTCTACTGAGATTCAAACCACCATCGAGGAGGGCAAGCGCAAGCTTGAAGGTATGCCTCACGCTAAGAAGGAAATCAACCCTCTCTGGGGTCTCCTCGCCGAGCCTCTCTTCCAGATTGTCGCTGCTGTTGGTCTATTGCTCAGCGGTGTGCTCGGCCTTGTTGGCAAGCTTCTCGGTCCCATCCTGGGTCCTCTGGTATGTTTCAACCATCATCCTCACAATCCATTGATCATCTTGCTAACAGTATCTCCAGCTCAATGGTCTTGGTCTTGGTGGTCTGCTCGATGGTCTTCTCGGAGGTCTTGGTCTCAAGAAGATCCTCGGCAGCCTTGGTCTTGGTGACATCGTCGGCACAGTCACCGGCAAGAAATAAACAAGTTTTAATGATTGGTTAATGGGTATTTCTTAATGAATTATATCTTGGGAATCTTTGGGAATGGAATTTGTATGAAGAGTTCGGAGTTTTGACTTGTTTAGCTTTACGAATTTCACGATTTAGTTGGCCAATAATGTTGCGCATTGACATGAAGTGATAATTCCGAGTGCTCAATTGAAGCTAGCTCACTTAAGGACTAGCACCAAAGCTGATGAGTCAGCACGAAATCTGCACTACAAATTTCTGACTTTTTTCTCCTCTAGCTTTCTCAACCATCAACAATCACCATGCCCAGCTTGCTTCTGGCGTGGCCTTCCTGAACGATGCAACGATGCGTCTCTTCCTCATACGCCATGGAGAGACAGTCGACAACGTCGCAAACCTCTATGCCGGGTCTCGCGACTCAGCCTTGACTGCCCACGGCGTCATGCAAGCCCAACGGCTAGCGTCTCACCTCTCTGAGCACGTCGCCATTGATCGCATCTTCTCGTCGAACCTCAGCCGCGCGGTGCACACCGCCCAGGCCATCCTCGATGCGCAGAAACGCGCGGAGGATCTGAAGTTGATTCAGGTGCCGGAGCTGAGGGAGAAGGACTTTGGGACGGGTGAGGGTACCAAGTTTGGGGCTGCGACGAAGCATGAGGGTTCTGAGACACCACTGGCGATGAGGAAGAGGGTTGACGTTTTCTTGGACGAGCAATTGCCTCGACTGGATGAAGACTCGACCGTCTGCATCGTCGCTCACGGTATCATTCTCGGTACTTTCTACAAAGCACTCCGCGACAGAACCTCCTCATCAGCTGGTCCAGATGCCGAACCGGAAGGTCAAGCATCTGCTTTCGTGCGCCCTTCATGGAGCAACACCGGCTACATCGAGGCTCTCATCACGCGCGACTCTTCCGACAAGCATCTCCACATGCGCGTCGTGAAGATCAACAGCGTCGACCACCTCAAAGGTCTGAGAAAGACTCGAGGCGGAATTGGCAGCGCCAAGTTCGACGCGAAACAAAAGACGATGGACTCATTCTTCAAGCCAACGTCGAGAAAGCGCAAGCTCGAAGATGAGGACATCGTTTCTCGCTAAATGGTACGTTCAATTTTTTTCTTTTTACTCACACAACACTCCCAAGCTTTATGATGAAGAAGCAATTACACAGACCTGTACTGAAATACACAATGTGGAAACAATTTTGTCCAACCGCTGTCTGACAGCTTGTTCACAATTCGTCTTTGTTGTCATTTTGTATGGTAACATTAGCTAACGATGAACTCATAGGTCTCATTAGAACTGCATCGTAACATGATCGATGGTTTTCATAGAATCATTACATATAATACACTCTATTCTAAACATCTGTGCTTGTCTCGTCCACTCCCGTGAAAACTTTGTACATGCGTCGACTTACTGCTTGGCCAACCATGCGATCTGAAAAAGCACCATCTTTGTTTGCGCTCTTCTTCACTCCTTCGAGAAGAGTTGGCCCACGATCTTCCAAGCCTCGAACGAGACTGCTGACGGTGCCAAATTCTGCCGCGATTCCATATGCGATGGGGGCCGTAACTCTGACAATCTCTTGCAACATACGAACATAGGTGTCTTTGGCGTCCTCGCCTGTCTTGACCTGTCCGCTCTCCATGCAAAACCCTGCTCCAAGCGTCGCAATGTCTCGTTGTTTTCGGTAAGGTATTGTTGAGATGTGCTGGGTGAATGTCAGGATCTGCTCGGCTGTTTCCAACGGTATCATAGTATGATGGATCAAAACCTCGTGCATCACCTGCAATTGCAGCAGCGCATCCTCAATCAACTCTTCGGATATGTATTCCTGAGGGGGGTTGTTTCGTCTACGTCCTGCTGTAGAAGCCGCAGCCTCCTGGGCGCGAACATTCGATGCAAATTGACGATTACGAAGGTTTCTGTTCTTGCGCATCCAAGGTGTCAGACCCTCAATTAAGTAGACGAGAGAATGATCAGCAAAATGTCTTTGCATCTTGCCAACGTGTGTTGAGATCTGGTCGTCCTGCGCCAGCTTCACAAACTCATCGGCATGCATCACAACGAGAGCATGCTTCTCATCTTCAAGGCGAAGAGGTATTGGCTCCCAGAGACCAATCTCGTCGTTGTATCGACTGCGAACCTTTCTTCGCCATTTGATCACATTGTCGACCGGGCTATCCCAAGTTGTGTACTGCACATCAAAGGGTTCTAGCAGGGCCTGAAGTTCAGTTGTGACCGTGGCATTAAGACTCGAAGGGATATCGACCATCATTTCCGGTGTCGAAACCTTCTTGTCTGTACGCAGCTTGTTGGCCTCTGCCAATGCAGCAGTGCGTTCCTTCTCGCGAAGTTTGGCTTCCTTTGCTTCTTGTTTCTCACGCCGCTTAGCCTCTTTTTCGACTTCTTTGGCTGCTGCCTTTGCTTCCTTTTCCCGTGCTCGCTCTGCTGCTGACTTTGTATTCGAAGCTGTGGGCTTTGTTCGAGATCTTGATGATACAACATCACTTTGTGAGCGCTGAAGCCGCGACCGACGTCGCATCTTGGCAACATCGAAAGAAGCGATATCTGGCAATTCGTCCTCGGAACCATCCCCGCCATCGGAGTCGTCAATGTTAATGACGTTATTGTTCTTCCGTGGCGGCGATGAATCGAAGGGGAAGACATCTGGCGCCGAACTAGAGATTGGATCCCATGTAGCATTCTTCTTTGGGGCTGGCTGTGGTGCAGGTTTCGGTGGCGGCGTAGACGGTGATGTTATGATAGCCTCGGGCGCCTTAGTCTTTACCGGCGCTTGATGAGGTGAACTTGCGAAAGGGTCGGAAGATTCTATAGGTCTTGCGGGGGGCTTTGGCTTAGGGGGAGATCGTCGAACCGGTTGTGGTGAGCTTGCGAAAGGATCAGAGTCTTCAGCATAAAGCGTTTGTTCAGTGGGCTTGCTGAGAGTATCTATCGAGGGTTTGCCAGCATATTTCGAAGATTCCAGCTGGCCGTGTGATTGAAATATTGGAGAACTCGTAAGCTCTATAGGTTCAGAAGCGACAGAAGCTCGCCCATTCCCATGCGTTCGCACTGGCGGGAGAATTGTTTGAGGTTCAGGAGCTGGAGAAATGCGCTTGAGCGGAGGTGGTTGGGCTGGAGGAGAAAGACATCGTCTCTTGTTCGGATTTGCATCGACCAGTATTGGCTCGTCAAGGTCAATCGTTGTATCGAAATCATCGGAGAGAAACAGTCCTGGCGATGCAGAATGTGTTGCGTTGATGCTTGGCAGGTGTAGCTTCTCTGGTTCAACGATGCGATTGGTCTCGGGTACTTGCGCCGAGGGTGGAATGGGCTGGCTTGGTGGCGGGCTCGATGAGATGAGATCAATCACGTCGGGCGGCATTTTGTTTGCGATATTGGGACGACGGCCATTGATGATCGTTAATTTGAAGTTGGGGCTCTGTACGGTCCATGGCGGGGCGCGCTGTAACGCGACGACCTTGGTCTGGATGGCACACGAAAAACGCCAAAGTCACGTGTAATTGTTAAGGAGCTTGCCACTCAGTACGACCAAGTGAATATGAGATATGAGATACAATAAAGTCATGTTACGCATGGCTTCATACACCTTCATTGGGTAGTAGCCATTCGGATCAGTGTAGTAATTTGTGTTGGTCAATCACAGATCTTGGCTGCCCCTGTATGTAGAGTAGCCTATACCTCTCGCGAGACCGGACAAGAACCATTCGTCTTGTTGTCTTCTCCATACACTTTCTCGTCACAATTTGGCAGCCATCATATAACCTTCCGACGGCTTGCTTCCGCATGAGGGTTTGTGCTTCCTCGATAAAATTGGTCAAAAGATTAGGATAATGCCAAGTTCATGCCACTTTTCGAATCAGCAAAACATCCACAGATTATAGGATCCACGATAGTCACCACTGATCTCCAGATTTACGGTCCATACAATCATCAGCTCTCCAATTATAAATGTGACCTTCCGTAAATGGTGACAAATCTCTATAGGCATGAATTACAGGTGGTCCTCGCAAACCACGATCACTTGAGGCACGGAGGAGAAGAGAGGAATCCTCAAAGGAGGCATCATCTCGTATTTGACCCTAGGAAAACAAAACATATTCCTTAGCATAATGATAAGACTTGGTCGAAGATATAATAACACCGTCAACTATAGCCTGACATATGGGCTATCCTCCGAAGCGAAGTCCGATTGATGACGATCTCAATGGCGAGGATTGAAGCTTGTGTCTAAGTCAGAATCCCGTGCTATACCACGACGTTTTATTGGCGATACATCATATTCATACTGACTCGTCTCTCATTCTCCAACTAGCTTCTCTCCGTGATGCAAGCTTCAACCTTCAGTGCCGTTCCTCGACAGGGTAAACTGCTTAGCGAACACAACATGCGTCAGTAACCAAGCTGTGCAACGTCACACCGTGGCGTTGTAAAGACTCAATGAGGAGGCACAACATCTTGGCGTTTGCCAAAAGGAAGTCGAAGCAAGAGTCAGTATCTATAATTCATGGCATATGGACGGCTCAGGGTAGGGACAGGGATAAATATAGAGATTGTCTATCCTGCTGAGGAACAGTAACATTGCGATAACAAAAGTTTCATGTTTAATCACAAGGCCCTGTGAATAGTTGCAGTCTCTCCATCAATATGGACTATTACCAAGGTATATGGTCTATATAGCAGTGTTTGGAGCTATATCGTGGTGGTCAGCAGTGTGTTTGGTAGATCCAACTAGCGAAGTGGAAGTATAGAATGTTAACACAATCCACATCTTATATCCGTTACCATGGTGTCTGTCCACTCTAAGAGTTCAATTCTTGACTCGTTTTCTCGTGGGATATTTTCTTAGTGGCACCGACCGTCTTGTTGTTTTGATAGCGGATAAGCCGACCATTGACAGCCACTGTGACAACCAAGATCCTTGGCGATTTTATGTAAATGGGCGTTGAAGCAACAAGCCAGAACGAAAATCTTAAGGCAGACGAATAAGACAGGCTCAACCGCCGAGGTCTCCGGTAGTTCATGCTGTCAACATGCATGCATTCCATTGACGAAGTGGCTTTTCTTTGGTGAGACGAACTGTCTCAGACAATCAGACATGCTTTGCCTGATATCTTGATGTAACAACGGCCTCGCCAGGCAGACAAGAGAGTCTAACAAGGACCAACAGTTCATAACCTTCGATAACTCACCGTTGAACACTTGTCAGGTCATATAAGATCGTTCAGAAGAAGAAATGATAGTAACAGGTTCAAAGTATCAAGGTTTCATTGGGATCAGGAGTGGGGGCTTGGACCTGAAACATACCGTGGGCGTGGTGTGTTTGACCCCCGCGATTTGCTTTCGCAGTTGAATGCGACTCAAAACGCGGACAGAAACCATGCCGGTCACAGTAACTGTTTCCACATTTTGCTTCTCATGTCGCGAAATGATGCCATTCAATACTCCGTAACTGATGGACCAAGAGACCTGGGCTCGCTTCAAATGGGGCGCCATGTGAGCTCCAGGCTAGGCTCAGCGGGACATGGGCAAAGGGCTGAAGAAAAAGTCTCAGGTTTGTTAATTATCTGTCCGATTATTTAGGAGACGATCGTCTGAGACCCTGGATCTTACTGTAACAGGAGATGGGACAAAAGTTAAAGGAGATGGTTGAACTTCATGGGTTAGCAATTATCGGAGGGATCTTGATAGTTGTCTCGGGCGCCAAAAGCAACGAAACTGTTAGACGGGATGGTGTGCATGGGGTGCATTTCGTGTAGCATTGCCTGCAGAGTGATACGGTACGCCTCGATGTTCGTGATAATTATCAAGGTACTTGCATATGTATTTTGCTGCGTGACCGCCATAACCGCAAGGTAAGTTCTGATATGGGGTCAAAGTTGACAACTCATCAAGAGGGGAGGTTGAAAACCCTGTCGACGACACAAGACATCAAGTTTGCTGTTGAGTCAATGTCTAACGGTACTCTTCTCTTCTTCCATGGAAACTTGGCGTGACACCGGTATATCGGTTACCGTTCTTGCATTGGTTTGATGACATCCAGCCATATCCATCCAACAAACGCGACGATGTGCCGCTAAGTTAGTTTGAACGCGTCGGATATTAGATTCAGCCCCTGAACAGAAAGAACAGAAAAGATCGCCTCGGGCTGAAGAGGCATTTGAATTGGCCCGAGAGACTAATCAAGGTGGTTGGTTTGACTTTGTTGCTTGCAAAGACGATGTCAAATAAGGCCTGATTAAGCAGTTTAACCCTCGACATCCACGAGGATTCGTTGCCTGTTGCTCGGGTCGAGCTGGGATCGGCCTAGTAGTGCGAGAACAAATGGAGTCTCTTCTCAGGAATACGGTTCATGAATCAGGATATGGATATCACATTTTAAAGAAATGAGAACTGACTCTCACAGCTTAATTGGTCTCGTAAAGTCCCAATGAGTCTCTTCCAACACTATCACCAAATATCATTCAGATTATGGCACTGATGCTAAGGGTCCAAGCAGACAAATCATTTGGAGGGTCCATGCCACTAAGGTACTGGGTCTTGGGCCTGGTTTCGCGTTACCAGCGCCGGGGGAGGGATCCAGTTAAAATGAAGCTGTCCAACCAGTAGGCGCCCTCTCCACCATCGGCTAACCTAAAGAGCCACTAGCCCTCCCCTAGGATTCAGGGGTCAGGCAATCACGTCCATCAGACGTGAGGTACCTGACAACGTTGCCCGAGCCGGCCCAGGGCTAATGTACCTCTAGTCCCCAAGGGTGGACTTGACAGCCCTCCATCCCGCTGAGTGTGTGTTGGCTGTGCTGGCGCTGGCACGATCCCCTAAATGAATCGAAGGAAGCTGGAAGTCTGAAGACACTCTAGAGTCTACTGAGGTGTCCAGTTTACCCCTGGTGGGCTTGATTCCACTTTGAGGCTGTCCTGTCCCGTCCCTTTTTTTCCTTTGCTTTTTCTACTCCTGAACTGAAAACGTGATCAAACAGCCAACGGCCCGCCCATTGAAGTAATTTCTTCTGCCTCTGCATCATCTACAACCTCCTCTCCCACCGCCTTGTTGTCTCTTCCCTTCTCCTCCGCTCTTTTCTTTCACCTTTTACCAATTCCACCCTGACAAAAGCCCCTCCGCTAGCGACTTACGTCCCGCTCCACAACTGGAACGAGGAATCGCCAGCCCAGACCTAGACCCAGCCCTCGACAACTCCGTCGCCCGATCGTCCGTGGTCGCTTGTTTAATTACATTTTCCCCCTACACCCCTGGTCTGAATAAACAATCCAACATCCGCCTCGCGCTCACTCGTTGAAACTTCTACGAGTCCCCCAAAGGTCAACTGCCGCACGTGAGACCGTCTGGAACACTTCGCGATCCCCTCACCAACCGACGACTCTCGTGGCGCTGCAATCATCTATGACGTTCTGAAAGACCATCTCTTCTCCCTCCGCGGAAGACAATATACCAAAGAAGCCCTTTGAGGCCTTGACAGCTTTTGCGACATACATCGCTGTTGACGATTACGAGAACTGAAACACCGCGCATTTCTTTCGCAACTTAGCCATGGCGACCTCGCCCCCGGCCTCGCCGGGAGGAATCCCTCAAAGGCCCATGAGCGCCATCGCAAGAGCCCATCCTAGAAGCAGTAGCAGGTTGAGCATGGCGAGCAAGACTGGAGGCGGGAGCAGAGCCTCAGACGACGAAAGTCGGACGGCGGTCAAAGTCGGTAAGTCGACCGTTATCACCAACCTTTCGGGATGCTAATGCTTATTCGTCGTCAGCCGTGCGAGTACGACCGCCGTTGAACCCTAACGATCCTGGATACGATCTGATTCCGCAGCGATTTCAACGAGCTATGGTCCAAACGACCTCTGATACGAGCCTTGCAATCGATTCTCCTCAAGGTCGCAAACTGTTTGTTTTCGACCGAGTCTTCAGCTCCGATACGCAACAGGAGGGTGTGTGGGATTATGTGTCAGACTGTATTGGCGCTTTTACCCAAGGTTACAATGTATCCTTGATGGCATATGGCCAGTCTGGTGCCGGAAAATCATACACCATGGGTACTTCAGGCCCAGGTGAACAATATGACCCAGAGCTGATGGGTACGTTGAAGCGAACAAGCGACAAATGCGCTTGCTAACCAGTGTTCAGGTGTTATTCCCAGAGCTGCCATGGCGCTCTTTGAAAAGCTCGATACTCCCGAGACCCCAAAGTCCAAAGCCAAGGCGAATCGCAGTTCTCTTTCCCACCTCAAAGGCCCACGAGGATTTAGCCAGCAGAATACTCTTGGTGACCGGGAGTGGTCGCTGAAAGCTACATATGTCGAGATTTACAACGAACAGCTTCGCGATCTCCTCGTCCCTGAAACGACCCCGATGAACGAGCGCGGCAATGTGGCCATTCGCGAAGACACAAAGGGAAACATCATCTTGACGGGCCTTCGACAAGTCGACATCAACTCGGTAGACGACCTCATGAATGCTCTGAACTTCGGCTCCTCCATTCGCCAGACCGATGCCACGGCTATCAACGCCAAGTCGTCGCGATCCCATGCGGTTTTCTCACTTAACCTTGTTCAGCGCAAGAACAAGTCGTCGGGCCAGGGCGCCGAGAAGCGCTTCTCCGTACCACTCGAAGCGATGACGGGCCAGGATGTTACTGTGACAACCGACAGCAAACTTCACTTTGTGGATTTGGCTGGAAGTGAAAGACTGAAGAATACTGGGGCTCAGGGTGATCGAGCAAAGGAGGGTATCTCTATTAATGCTGGTCTTGCCGCCCTTGGTAAAGTTATCAGCCAGCTTTCGTCAAGAAACCCTGGCTCCCACGTCTCGTACCGCGACTCTCGACTTACCCGACTGCTACAAGATTCGCTCGGTGGTAATGCCATTACTTACATGATTGCCTGTGTTACGCCGGCCGAATTCCACTTGAGCGAGACCCTGAACACCGTCCAGTATGCCCAACGAGCTCGAGCGATTCAATCGAAACCGCGCATTCAGCAAGTCGAAGAGGGCGATAAGCAATCTGTGATTGACCGCCTCAAGGCTGAGGTTGCATTCCTCCGTGAACAAATTCGCAGTGCCGAGCATGGCGGCAACAGCCCTCGACGTAACGCGCAAGGAATTACTGATCGTTCTGATCGCCAGAACGAGCGCATGACTGAGCTCCAGAACCAACTATTGGACACCCAAGAAAGCTATACCGCCCTGAGCCAGCGTCATGCTCGACTGATTGCTGAGTTGGCGCGCGCTCGTGAAAACGAATCTGGCGCAGACCACCATGAGGAGTCGGGCGATACAGCAGATGACCGCCTCAACCGATCGAATTCATTCGCGCAAGCTGTTGAGCAAGTCGTTATGGAATACGAGAAGACGATTCAGTCTCTCGAGCAGTCTCTCTCTTCTACTCGTGGCACACTCTCTAACACCGAGGCTAACCTTCTCGAGAAGGAGACGAAATGCGCTTATGTCGAAACTATCAACGCTCAGCTCCAGAGCCGTCTCCAGAAGCTCATGGACCGAGAGAATAACACTGAGAGTTACCTCCACGATCTTGAGGCCAAGTTAGACGGACATACCAACGGCGAAGAGAAGAACGCCACGATCATCATGGAACTTCGTAAGGAGATTTCCCGTGTTCGAGAGAATGAGGCGTCATGTGAAGACTACATCTCGACCCTTGAAGAGCGTCTTGCTGAGGCGGACCAAGATGCCGAGTTGATGCAGCGTGAAATCGACAGACTTGAGCAAGTGGTTGAGCGACAAAGAAGTCTTGGTAAGCTCGACTCGCTTCTCCATGAGCTTGACCAGATCCAAGATGGCAAGGAACCCGGGACCGAGAACGGAACCGACCACAATGCTGAGCAAACCAACGGTGTTGCAGCTCGTCGTGCTATGGCCGAACACTCTCGAAACCTTTCCCACGTTAGTCGCCATAGCCAGATGGAGGACCCAATTCCCGAAGGTGATGAGGAAGACCACCCTCATACCAAGATTGGCCCTGTCAAGGAAGTGGATGAGGATCCTCTGCGTCTTGAGAAGCCAACCGAGGAGGGCCCTCCTCAAAGCCCAGCTCAGTCCAAGTTTGTTGCTGACAAGCTTGAGAACATTACCCAGGAGCTTATTGACTTGCGCGTGGAGCATGAGTCGACTCTTCACGACTATGACTCTCTCCACGCCAAGTACGAGGATGCTATGCGTAAGATTGCTGAGATGCAGGATGTTGTTGATGAGGCCCGTCATGTCAACCCCAAGCGCGAGTCGGTCATTTCTGTGGCCACACCAACCCATACTCGACCCGAGTCTTTACTTTCTGATTCTAGAACGAATGGTCTGAAGGCTGGGTCGAGGTCATCCTTCACGCGATCGCTCTCTTCGGAATTATCGTCAGCCATGGATTCTCCTGCTACTGCCGCTTCATCGAACGGCGACATCTTGTCTGATGACGAAACTGCTACCACGAAGCCCGCAGCCGCATCGACGGAGAACTTGCCCCAGGATGATAACGTTGAGATGGCCGCAGAGCTCCAAAGACTCAAGTCGATGGCCCAGGAACGTGAGGCTGCTGAAAGAGAACTGGCCGAGAGATATGCCCAGCTTGAGTTCAAGCATAACGAGACCCTCGATATTGTTGAGGAGCTCAAGACTGACCTATCTCGCGCCCGTGTCATGGAAGCTACATCACCCCGGTCCAGCACTCCTGTCATTCGACGTAAGTCAAGTCAGAACCTGCTCGTTGTCGACCGTGCCCAGCGCTCATTTTCATCACTGCGAAACATTGCTTCTGAGCACTTCGGTGGTCAGCCTGAGGCCATGCAGAGCTTCGAGCTGAACTTGAATGCCGCTATCCACGAACTGCACGTCAGGAGCGAACGCATTCAGGAACTAGAAGCAGATGTCGCAGCAGCGAAGAAGGAGATGGAAACCAAGATGACCATCATCTCGGGATTGACGAGAGAGCGATCCAGTCTCAAGGCAAGCCCTGTAGAGATGTCCATGGTGGCAACACTGCGGGATCAGCTCGAGCAGAATGAGAGACAACTTTCTGACACGAGGAACGCCCACATGGCTCGTGAGCAAGCACTCACAGCCGAGCTTGAGTCTCTGCGACAAGCACTTGCTGCCAAGTCTAGTCTCCAGGAGCCCGATAATGCTGACTCCAAGCACGAGCAGCGTGTTGCCGAGCTCCAGACTGAGCTTGCTACCTGGGAGCAGAAGCACAAGGAGGCCCTGGACTCCATGGCGACGACAGAAACCCAGATGCGGGGTACGATTGAGGAGCTTGAGGCTCGAGTTGTTTTCAACAATGCCCAAATCTCTGCATCTCGATCCCAGAATGGTGATAAGGATGACTCAAACAGTGAAGCTGAGCAGCGACAACAGAACCTCATCAGTTTCCTTCGCAACGAGATTGATGAGTACAAGGCGATCATCAACAGCAACGCTACCAAGGTTGCTGAGCTTGAGCAGGCTCATGCTGCTGCTCGTGCCGAGTTGGACGAGCTCCACAAGACTCACAGCGCTGTGCAGGAGGACAACTCCCGACAGCTAGAGCTTATTGCCAAGCTTCAGGAGCAGATCGCGACCCATGATGAGAGCGCAAAGAGTAACGAGACATCGCTCGAGGAGCTCAAGGCTGAGCACGCTAAGGCCCTGGCTGATCTTAAGACGACCGAGCAGAAGGGCTACGAAGAGCAGGTTGAAGTGTTGCTGTCCGAGCATGCCGAGAGTGCTCACCGACTGGAAACCGAGCTTGCAGAGGTTCGCGATGAGCTCAACAAGGCAGCTTCTCATGTCGCCATGGCTCTTGGTCTCGATGCCGATGCTGAGAAGTTGGTGGAGCGTATCGATGAGCTTGCTGCCAGCAAGAAGGCTCTTGACTCGGAGCAGGCCAAGCGGGCCGAGATTGAGTCACATGTCAACGAGCTCACATCTATTAATGAGAAGATCATGAAGGATCTTGAAGACGCCAAGGTTGCTTTGGCTGAGATGCTTGATGGAGGTGCTGGTTCTGGTCCTCTGGTCGAACAAATCAAGATCGCCAAGAAGAGGATGACAGATCTTGATGATCGAAGCAAGAAGAACAGCAGACTTGTGGAGGAGCTTGAGGAGCAGCTCCAGAATAACTTTGACGAGGTTCAAATCACCAATAACCGATTGAGCACCCTGCAGACTGAGCGCAACAGTCAATTGGTTGAGGCCAATGCCGCTACTGCACGCCTCACTGCCGAATTACAGGTCTTGAAGGAAGATTATGCAGCTCTCCAGGTAAGCTTGTCTCTGCAAAATAATTTGTGGACTTCGCTAACACATCGTAGGCTAAGATGGACGAGGTGGCGGCTGGCGTCCAGCGGTCAAACTCTAACTCAACCATTCGCAAGAGCGCATCTCACGTCTCCCTGCCATCACCCCCACCAGCTATCCCTCTTCCCCCCCTGCCAAACGGCGCAGGATCACCCGTCAATGGAGCTCCCAGCTCACCTACCAATGGACGTCCTATCAGCAAGGACAACATCAACATCTCTCATATCACTGAAGACCAGGAAGCGCGTATCCGAACCATCGAGAAGCACCTTAATGCGGAGCGTCAGCTTACCCAGACACTCGAGGAGGCTCTTACCGACCTGGAAAGGCAATCTAATAAAGTTAAGGCCGATTGTGATGCCTGGAAGAAGCGTGCTGGTGAGCTAGAGGTCGAGGTCAAGGAGCTCAAGGACCGCCCTCCTCCCGAGCCTGTTCAGGACAACAGATGGAGTCTCCAAGCTGTGGAGGAGGAGCGCAAGAAGCGACAGGCTGCCGAGGCTGCGCGCCGCCAGCTCGAGGAGCGTATGAATGCCATCAACAAGGGCAAGAAGAAGAAGGGAAGCTTGAACTGCTTCTAGAGGAGGCGAAGCTGTGACTAGCCGACTTATTATGCGCGGCCCGTTCCGGAGTCTTTGATCACGGGACACACACATTCAGCATTTGGGGGTTGATTGGGATGGGATTCTTTTTGCAACGCCTTTATGTGTCATCACGTTTCTGATTTGATGTTGTTCACCATATTCCCCCTCGAGTTTTATTGTCGGTCTGGCGATCCTTTTTTCGTCGTCGGGCATCCCAACCAAGTTTTCAAGCACTGGCCAGGAGTTTGGAGGATTCTTTTTTTTTAATTACCCTTTGTTTTTTCTACCTTGTGAAGAAAGGGGGGATTTATCACATACACGAGCGGCTCGATGCATAAAGATGTCATTTTGGGTGTCTGTCTTTGTACATGTGTAATTTTTCTTCTTTTCGATTTGACTCCCTTTGATTTGAAGGGGAGATTTTGGGTGGCGGACTTTGATTCAAAGAATGAAGCGGAAGATGGGATGATTCTTATGAGGGGGGACCCATTTGATCTTTGGGTTCCGCAATTACAGATTACATATAAGGGAAAAACAAAAACGTGGATTTTTTGTTTTCCGAAAGACGATAGTGGTAAATACTAGTTTCAAAGACCTTAAAATCATTCGCCTTGATCGTTTTCTTCTGAGGGGAGTAGGTCTGGGAACCAGCCGTATTGGGAGAAGTCTACTGAGTGTTCGCCCATTGCGTTTGTCTCGACTTGTACGCCTTCTGCTTGGAGGGCATCGGCTTGTGAGCGAGATCCTCCAGGTTGAGATCTAGATAGTCAGATATGATGTGCACGTGAGGGATTGGTCGACGAACCTTGGTGATATTTGGCCTTTGGAGTTTATGACTCTTTGCCATGGGACGTTGTCGTGGTTGAAGGGTTGGGATGGATCGGCGGGGAGGTGTTTCAGACAGACGCCTACTTGACGAGGTCTTTGAGCTGTAGGATGTTAGGGACTTGAGCTCTTGGGTGCGTGAGGGATGGTTGGGTACGGGTTCCAACGAGCATGGCGATGTGGCCGTATGTTGTGACTTTGCCGTGGGGGATCTCTTGGACGGCTGAGTATACGGCGTGGAAGAAGGCTTGTGCTTCGTCTGAACGGGGCATTATGATGGTGTTTGAGACATGGATAGTTGGTAGGAGTAGTTAAAATAAAGAATAAGTGTCAATTGGACTAACTGTGGCCGTTGTAGTTCAGTGAGTGAAGTGCCGATTCATGGCACTGAAGGGCGTGATGTAAATAGCGGGGCATGCCACTATCCAGTCAATCACCAAAGAAAGGTCAGATTCTTGTTCAAGATTATTCTATTGTTCATTCATGGCTTATGTACAGTCTATCTCTATCATTCCCATCCCGCTAATTTAATCAATGTTCTTCTGGTTAACCAAAACATATCGGTATCGCGCCTTTCCATTCTCCATATCAACAACAGCCTGGTTCGCATCCTCCATCGGCCTCTTCTCAACCCAAGGCTTAACATTCTTCTCAACAGCAAGCTGCAGCATCTCCTCGATATCCTTAGGCGATCCAATCAAGCTTCCACTGAGCTTGAACTGGCCCATGATGAGGTTGAACGCATTGATAGGGGGAAGTTCACCAGAGTCAGGAGCTCCGACCTGCACGAAGTCGGCGCCGTGGCGCAGAAGCTTGAAGTAGTCGCTGTAAGGCATCTTGCTGCTGGAGACAGTGCAGACCATGAGATCGATAGTCTTGGCGTTCTTGTTGGCCCAGTCCTCATCGTCGTCAGTAGCGATGTAGGCATCTGCGCCGAGAGCGAGGACTTCCTCCTTCTTAGAGGCCTTGCGGGAAATACCAATGACCTTATCAGCGCCGAGGGCCTTGGCGAAGAGAACGCCAAAGTGGCCCAGACCGCCTACACCGACGATACCAACAGTCTTTCCAGGACCGCAGCCGTTATTACGAAGGGGAGCGTAAACGGTGACACCACCGCAGAGCATGGGCGCAGCGTACTCTGAGGGCAGACTCTCGGGGATCTTTACGACGAAGCGAGAGTCGGTGCGGTTGTAGTCTGCGTAGCCGCCGTAGGACTTTCCGATGTCGTCGGGGTAGATGGAGCCGTAGGTGCTGACCATCTTGGGGCAGTAGTTGAGGCGGCCGGCGGAGCACTCGGAGCAGTCGTCGCGGAGACAGCTGCGGGCCTGGGCGCCTACACCGACTCTGTCGCCGACCTTGATGTTTGTGACGTTGGAGCCGACGCGGACTGCCTTGCCGACGATTTCGTGGCCGACACAGCAGGCTGCTTCTGTCAGTACTTGTGCCATTGTATGTGGGCTGAGTGAGAGAGGACTTACGGAAAGGTGTCTCGCCCCAGCCGGAGCGAAGAATGTGAAGGTCAGAACCGCAGATACCGCAGTGTGTGATCTTGATGTCGACGTCGTTCTCCTCCCACTTCTTGGGCTCAAAGGTATCCCACTCCATCTTTCCATTGACGGAGCTAGGATCACGGCCAAGCCAGCCCTTGAATTCGTAATCGGTAGACATGTTGATGAATTAATTATTCTTATTACTTTTGAAAGATGAAAAGCAAACAATATTGTATTGATAAGTTCATCTACGTGAGTTGCAAGCTATATATATCACTTTCACCTCCAAGATTCTACAACCATCCAAGGCAAGAAGAAAAAATATTTCGGACTCCGCAACGTCATCGAAGACCCGAGAATTTATCAGCATCAGAGAACGAACCGATGTAATGCTATGGAATGGAGATGGATATGAACGGAGTTAAATTTTCCATTTGGGACTGGACGCAAAAAGGAAGCTATCGCCGTTAGCCCACTAATCGTAGTCCGCATTGTAAGGAAAAGGCCCGGTGACGTCTCCAGATTGAGGCGGGTCTGCCACGAGGGAGATGCATCGGCAGTTGCTGATTCAATGGAGATACTAGACTCGATGGAGAGTGTTAGTTACTATCTGTGGATGGATGGAGATGTCATTGATCTTGGGAAGAGTGAGAGTCGGACGGTGTTTCATTTGATCCGAGCGAGTGTTGGGTTGGATTAAAGGTCTGACATCAGCGCCCCGTCACGTTAAATTCTGCTCGGGTCTTGATGTCAGCAGGTTGCATTAGCGCCATCAGTGCTATCTCCGTAGCAAATCAGAGCCCATCATAAAGATTCGATCCCAACTAATCAACCTTCCAAAGCCTTCAGAAGCAGTGAGAAAACATCAATTGTAAGCAATAAACAACCCAAAGTCCACGTAGTCTTTATCTCTACCGCTCAGTAATAAACCTCTCCTTCTTTTTTTTCCCCTCCCGGAGTTTACAATTTCCTCGTCAGCCAAGTACATAAAGTCTTGACCGAGTATTGAGGGTCCGGTCTAATCTCGCACTCTTCACGTAAGAATCCCGATGGCAGAGCTTACTCAACCGCCGGCTCCGAAACGTCTCGGCCAGCTGCCCCAGTTAACGGAGCTCAAAGACCCAGACGATGATTGGACGGGGATCACTGAGGCGAGGGACAGACGGAGACGGCAGAACCGTCTGAATCAGAGAGCTTATCGTCAGTCCCCCCAACTCTCCTCATACCGTATTTTACTATGCTGTACTGTTCATCGAAGCAAGACTGACTTTTGACAGGCAAACGGAAGGCTCGCAATGAGGAATATGCCAATGTCACCCCCGAAGAAGTTCACACAAATGGAATTCTCATATTCACTACTGCCAGAGAACGTGCGGTTGCATATGCATTCATGCAACTTGTTCACATGCAACATAGTCTAAAGAATCATCGTCCGGCACTTCTACCTTCGCTCATCCGTCTCAACGCCGTTAATGCCGTGTCGAGCAATGCAGTTCACATCGGTATCCCGCTGCAGGGACTATGCTGCGACGATGTGATATCGCCCTGGAACGCGCTAGGTCCCTCGTCCGCAGACGGTACCTTGGTGAAGTCCTCATGTCCCGAATCGCTACGGCCAACAAAGCTACAGATCGAGATTGAGCATCATCCTTGGGTCGATTTACTCCCGTTTCCTCAGTTGAGAGATAACATGCTAAAAGGATACTCGAGTGGTGTTTTTGATGAAGATGAGTTGTGTATTGACATATTGGGACTGATGAGTAGTCAGGGTTTAGATGATGCTTATCTGATTGTTTGGGGAGAAGCGCATGACGGGAGGAGTTGGGAGGTTAGTGTGGGATTTATGAAGAAATGGGGATGGTTGTTGAAGGGTTGTCCTGAGTTGGTTGAATCAACGAATCGATGGCGGCAACAAAGAGGAGAAGCACAACTAAATATTCAGGTCTAATAAATAACGAAGCGATACGGAAATAATTGCGAGAAAAAGCGAAGCTATACGAACGAATGTGAAGAAGCATAAAAACAGAACGAATGCGAGGAAAGTCAGAGCATAGAGAAGAAGCCAGCAAGCCTCTGTCAATCCAACGAAAGACAAGAAATCTTCATACAAGATCATCACTTCGCATCGAGGAAGGGATCATGCGATGGCCTTCCACTGCAATAATCGAGGATTCCCCAATTCCCATGACAGGTCAAATACCCATCAACAGCGCCAACAGCAACATCTATCACCAGTCAGCAAACAAGCACCAGACCCAGAAGGGAAGAGAAAACATACTCAAATCGATACTCGTTCGATGAACTCGGTTCCCGAAGTCATTCTTGCCCTTCTTCAGACCACTCCAGCATCCGCAGTTAAAGTTACTTCCCGTCAACTTACACGCCGTACACGACCCGTGAAAATTGCCACTACACACAATCAGCATCAACTCACAACAAATCTCCCTCCAAGATCTCGAATACTTACTTCGCACCACGATACAGCTCTCCCTCCGAGTTAAGCAAACACTTACTCAGCGCCAACCACGTACAGAGATACTTGCCATTCTTATCAGGACATTTGGCGACAAGCCACGGTGAAGACTTGTACCCGGTGAAGCTGTTCTTGCGGGGCTGTGTGTCGTCTGCTTTGGCGAGGTAGAAGCGTACGTCCTTGCACTTGTCGTAGAAACCGCCTGATATGAAGCGTGGTGCGATGCGGGAGGGATGGTGCTGGGAGAGGTCGGTTGTGTTGAGGGAGGGGGGAGAGGTGGCGAGGGCGCTGAGGGTGAGGGTTAGGAGGAGGAGGGGGGAAAACATTTTGATAGTAGGGTAATGTAAATTTGATAATTTTGGTTTGGTCTTTGATCCATGGGGTTGGGAATGGGAGTGGTGGTGATAATGGCTCTATATACTATACCCATGGCCTCGAGAATGGGAATCCGAGATTCCGATGGTGAAGTGAACCAGAATCTTGACAATAACGAGCACATTCGTATTAATTATTTGGCTAATACATCAGGCCCGGTCAAGGCCTTATTGGCATGGCCTTGGGTTACTATTTCGAGGTGCAGAACAAAGAGGTGAAACACCAGCATCGCCCAATACGTGACCTCTGTCCATGAACATTGCGACTCGACCACAATGCTGTTCCCAAGAACTTGGAAAGTAGACACATACTGAAGCATGCTGATCATCTTGCTGGAATATGACATCTCGGGTCTAAAAAGGGATCGAGTCATGGGACGTAGGTATGTTACAGGGACAGATGGTCCGGCATCGATGGTACTTCCTCCTGCACCAAGGCCTCCAAAGAACATATCCTGTCAGAATCTCCTGATATTTCTATATTTCGCGTTTTTGTTAAAGACGATCATGAAAGACATGCCCTGTCCTCGGGGAGCAAGAAAAGATCAGACCTTGACACAAGATATTAAAATAAATTTAGCAAAGGTATCCTAAGCTTAGCAAAGTTATCTTAAATTTAGTAAAAGGTATCCTAAATTTCCTAAACTTATACGAAATTACCTAATTCTTTTTATTATTTATGATCGAGGTCCTAAGCTGTCTTTCCTCCCCTAGCCTGCGTGGTATGGGCTGCGCTGGTGCTCTCAGTGCCAAGTCGTTGCAATCCGTCAAAGTTCGACTCGACCAGCATGATGAACTCCCAGATACTTGATCCCGACCTCGCCATTCCTTAATCCCGACTCAAAAGCCTTCTAAAAGGATGTGCCTCCGTATTCAGAACAAACTCATCCAAGCTGATCAAATCCGGCTCTGAGAAGATCAAGTAGAAATACTTCAACGTCTCCGAGAACCAAAAACTCTGTACCTCATTAGCACACATCCCTCCCCATTTTCACAAGTAACTCACCTCCATAGAATCAGTCTTCGACGTCTCCGTACTCGTAACATCATCAACAGCCGCATTCGCAAGCTTAGTGCTCGAATACTTCACAATCGCCTGAAACATATCCCACGCCATGTCCTGCCACTTCGGATCAGCCGTGAGGCGATACATGATGAACACACTCTCGATAGCTTCCGGTCGGAGAATATATCGTGGATCGCGCGCGTGGCGGAATCCAGGAGGGAGTTTTTGGTTATTCTGCGGCTTCCAGAGCGTTTCGTTCCATTCGCAGGGTGAGAGGGTCGGACAGGCTACTAGGTCGAAGATCTCGGGCATTATACCGGTTGGAAAAGCGCTATACGCCCATGCACATCCTCGTGCGAGTCTTTCTCCGATATTAACGTGTTGTTCGATGCTGAAGAGTTTTCCGGCGAGTGCAAACATTCCTCCTGCGAAACAGGTGAGATGTTGGCTCTCTGTGCTCAACTCAATCTTCTTGCCGACCCGAGCATCACCTAAAAACAACACGTCCTCTTGGTTCGGCAGCATAGGCCTGTACAGCAAATGCTTTATAATAACATCCGCCGCCGTGCGATACATAATTTCGTAGTTCTCGTCCAAACCACCGAGTAGGGCATGCATCTTTGGTAAATACTCATAAAGAGAATCTGCCAGCGCACCAAGTGAAAAGGTATTATCGTGCACAGCTTCGTTCTGAAAGTCAAGACTAATGGGCCATATCCCCGGTAGCAGAGTACTATTCTGGGTTCTGAATAAAAACCGCGATACACGATCTGTTGCGTCGTAGAATTTTGGGTCGTTGGTTAGTTGTGAGAGCTTCGTAAACTCCATGACCAACGAGCTCGGTGAAGCTGATGGATCGTGAATACCAGCGACTTGTTTGCCCTTCAAGGCATTGTCAAAATTAAGCCAGAACCCCGGGAGTCGATTTGGCGTGTCAAAGGCGATGTATAGCATTTCCCCGAGTTCTGTGGCTTTTTGCAATAAGGCTGGTTCGCGACTTAGTTCATATGAGCTGAGAAGACCGCCGAGGTGTCGAATTGTCGTTTCGAAGAGATTGACTGCTTTCTCGTCTGTTTTGCCCCAATCTATCGCTGCAGCCGCACTCGCAGCTTCGTTGAATTCCGCCTTCAGATCCATTATCCAAAGTGTGTCCAGCGCATCAACCAACGTAGCAGCCCACCCGCCAAACGGATCCTTCGCCTGTCCCGTCAGCGGCATCAACTCGTCCCTCCCCCAAGCCTTCAACCTATACGCCTTCCACCCTCTCCTAAACTCCCTCCTTACAGCATCTCTCCTCCTCTCAACTTCGCGCGTGTTTACAAATTTCCCCTTCTCAGCTTGAACTCTCGGCATGCGCTTTGCGTGGCCAACGGGTAGAGGCTTGATATCCGCCGGCGGATGGACAGGCCCCACGGTGGCCCAGTCGAAAGAGCTCTTTACAAACACCACGCCGCTTTGGTGCGATAATTGACGCCATAGAAAGAGCGTTGTGAGAAAGGCGGCGATTAGCACGACGCGTGAAGGGAGGCGTATAGAAGCACGGCGACGAAACATGGTGTGCTGGAAGAAACAAAGAAAAACAAAAACAAAAACAAAAGAGGTGTAAGATGTGCCGAGATGAGATGGCTTCTTTGTTGCAGTTTACGGGTTGGAAAGTTAGTGATAAGCCAACCTATCTAGGGGAGGAAAGAAAACCCACAACCTTGATCCTAAGTGACAAAAATACTTAGGTAACTTAGCATAAGTTTAGTATATGCTTGGTATAAGTTTGGGGTATCTTTGCTAAGTTTATTTTGACACTCTATAGCAAAGTCTGATATTTTCTTGCTCCCTGAGGCCTATCCTAATCCCTGTGAGGTGGTGTCTCACTCGATGGGGCTGGTGGTCCGGAAGCCTAAATCGAGACTATTTCCGTTTGTGGAAACCCTGGCTTTGATGCATGCTAGACATAGTATAAGTCTTTCTTTCGCCTTGCCCGAGTCCCAGGAAATATGTCATTGAGATGGTGTTCTTTGAGTAGACTTGGCTTGTGTAAGTGGTTGGAAAGTCGTGGTGTTGGTGTTGGTTGGACCTTGGGCACGAGCCTCTGAGTCCTCGTGGACGGACAAATAACAATATGCGCTTTCTGCTCGCATCCATGAACATGATTTACCGAATTATTATTCCATTTTATTTCTTTTGTAATACTATAATTCGCAATGTATCGATTTCTGTTAACATTTCTCTTCGTGCGAAAGGCCTTCGCATCATCTTGCGACGCAGAGCCCTTGGTTCTCCCGCTTCAAGACGTCCAAGTCCTTCCAGATGTTCCCAACTCATTCATGAAAGGAATCCCAGCGAAAGTTGGGACACCACCTCAAAACCTCGTTTTTCTACCTTGGGCGTATGTTCCCACTTCAATCAGCACGATCTATGACTAACACGGACAGTGACTTGAACAATACATGGATATACGCCGAACCATTCTGCAAAGACTCAGGTCTCCCAAACGACGAATCATGCAAAACCCGAAGAGGAGGAATATTCAACGAAGAAAAGTCCACGAGCTTCACAGGAGCGAGGGACATCGTCAAAGCAGGCGGTGCACCGAACGAGACATTCTTCAAAGGCGGGCAATATGGCGTTCGGAACCTCGTCAAAAGCGCAAACGGCGCAATCGACACTTTCAACCTCGAAGGTTCAGCCGGTCTCGACGATTTCCCCTTTGGATTACCAACGAGTAAATGGGACGATACATACAGCACTCTAAGTCCCGTTGGCCTGGGTAGAAACTCAACATATCTCAACGCCTTGCGCAAAGCTGGAAAGATTGGTTCGCGAGTATGGTCTATATTCTGGGGTCGCATGTGGATCAAAGAACCTCTTGATGGATCTTTAGTACTCGGCGGTTATGATGAGAAGAAAGTCATTGGTGTTAACCACACTGCGCCGCTTGTGTATGGGGATTTCGATGGCTCGGGTGGGTGCTGGACTGGTATGAAGGTGACTTTGACTGATATCCAGATCAATTACCTTGGTGGAACGAATGTCAGCATCTTTCCAAAGGGGACGACGCTACAGTGCTGTATCGATCCGGCAAATCATCTGCTTCTTGAGGCACCGACGTCGTACGTACGGAATTTTGAGTCTATCAGCGGTTTGAAGACGAATTATTCGTCTAGTGGACTGCACTGGAATGCCCTTCAGACAGGCCTCGACAAGCAGTATGTTCACCCTTAATTTCGGTTTCGGCTTGAATACTGACAGTAGTAGATTTCTGGCAGACCTAACATTCCATCTCGACTCTGGTCTCAAGATCCGAGTCCCAAACAACCAATACATGATTCCCACCGTGGACATCGCCTCCAACGGCTCACGAACCACCGATACCTCCAAACGCGACATTCTCATAACCGACATCGAAGACGAACCACCCATTCTCGGCAGATATTTCCTCACAGCGGCGTATCTCATGGTCAATCACGATGCTGGGACTTTTACGCTCTGGCAAGCCAATGCCACTCGCGAAAGAAGCCTCGTTAGAGTATTCGATGAGGAAACAGGGAAGAAGTGTGAGGATACCACGGGCATTACACAGCCTTCTGCATCTTACACCGACTCTGCATCTGAGAGTTCAAGACCAGATAGAGGGAGTGGTTCGAATTCGGGTTCACCCTCTGGTGCGGTTATCGGCGGTGCTGTTATAGGTGCTGTAGCTGGGGCGGTGCTGATAGGGCTGGGAATCACTTACTTCCTAATCAAGAGGAAAAGAAAATCTGGTAAGTAATTTCTCGAATTTCGTGTTGTTGTGAGAGTACTAACTGAGGTTGCAAGATACATACTACTTCTACCCTGCGCACGAGGAGCTGCAAAGAGCGGATATATACGAGATGGACGGAAACCCAAGAGCCGACGACGAATCGTACATGAAAGCTGGAATTCAGAAGTAATGAGTCAGGAGGGTATGACGTGTATGAAGTATTGGGAAATAAGACGACGGAGAGTTGGTTGCAACGGGATCTAATGCTTCTTCCCCAAACGTCATGTATTGAAGGGCCACGACAGGGTTCAATAATATTTGTATGAAATAGTAGATCGCATTGAATATGTTAGTAAAGATGGTGCATAAATATTATGACGAGAGAGTGTACGCGCTTCGCTGCATTTGCGTAAAGCCAGCCTGGGATCCATGTGACATAGGTTCGAGGTTTATGTTTCTTTACCTTCCATGCCTCGTCTTCTTATATCCAATCTCCACGATCTGCACAAAGCTACCCGAGATCCAAACTTCCAAACAGTTAAGAACACATATCTAGTTTCTAAAAAGTTGACGCAGCCTCAGATAGCACGCTGAGCAAGCTTACTGCAGCGCTGCCAATTCCAACTACACCACCTCGGCCACCCTCATCAAAGGCCCTTACGCTGTGCTGAAGGACAACCCGCCTTGGGATTTTGGAAGTTCGATTGTAGTAACTTCCGTTGAACTTCTCTTGTTTACTCCCGGGCTTTTCTTGCTTCTTTTCGGCCCCTCTGCGCGGGGAATGCCATGCGACGTCGCTCTGAGGAGTCTTGATAGCCCCCCTACGATGTGTTCGAACAGCTGCGTTACCCTTGTTATCGCCTTCGATCAGAGGGATGAAGGATACCTCTTCGTCATCGCGATATGAACACACAAGATTTCTCTGTCTGGAAAGAGTTCTACCTTCAGGATACGGAGGTGGAGGACGGGAGGTTATTGTCGCTTCACTCTCGCGAACGAGCTTTACCACTTGTTCCCTGGACAAAATACCAAGTATGGCCACATAATCTGGTCTTGCTTCGTATCGCACGCCCGCTCGTTGAAGTACCTCTACACTGACAAGTTTGCGTGATATCTTCGTCCAATGAGCATTATCAGCTATTGCTCTACCGTATTGATCTGGGCTCACAAGTCCAGAGGGTTGAGCAGGACCGCGCGTATCATTCTTGCGCCTGTATGTGGACAGAGACGAAACATAGTTGGGTGATGTCTCCTTAGCTAGGTGAGAGGTTTTCGTTGACCAACCCTCCGATGACATGTTCTGTTGCAAAGTGTCTGGTCCCTTTGGTGAAAGTCTACGTTCGATCTGTTGGATGACTGAATCATCATTATCTGAAGCAATAATGTCCTCTGTTGTAATGAGATCAAATCGTATACTTGTATCGAACTTGTTCACAAAATCTGGCTTGTTTTCATTGTGGGGGACATGTTCCAGAGGTTTGTCGAGTGGTTTGCGAGTATGTGTGTTAGCTTTAGTATCGGCAATATATCCGAGATCGTTGATATATGCCATGAGGACATCCTGCTCCATGTCAGCACTGATTCACGGCCTCGCGTACTGTACTTAACTGACTTTCTTTTTGCTTAAGATTTGAGACGAAAATCCTTCTTTCTCCAGCAGTTCCTGGAAATGTCGCCATAAATCATCATTCCCTCCTGAAAAGGACCCAGCATTCCAGTGGGCGAAAAGGTGAGCAGCAATATGGTCGACCTTGTCCTTGATTTCTTCGAGGTCAGACTGGTGTTGATCGTAAATTTGAGGCTTTTGTAACTGAATCGAGTCCAACAGCAGCTCAATTGCCATCCTCTTGCCAGCTATGACAGGCTCTATGGGGTTCAGATCACCGCTCATGGAAGCCTCCTCTCCTGCAAGACTTATCTCCTCGTCATGATAAGTATCAAGTAAAGAACTGACT
Organism: Fusarium secorum; assembly: GCA_013363185.1. NCBI lineage: Eukaryota > Fungi > Ascomycota > Sordariomycetes > Hypocreales > Nectriaceae > Fusarium > Fusarium secorum. The sequence continues at coordinate 60,558 of JABEEM010000051.1, forward strand.
CGCTTCATGGCAAAATCCCAATCCTCGACTAGTGAGTGAAGATGATCTGTGTAGGATTGTTGGATATGCACAGGCAACTCTTCTTGTTCCTCGGCAACTTCATCTCGCAACCGCCTAAGAGTCATTTCAAGTTTGTACAATTTAGTAGCCACATTGGCAAATTCTGGGCCATATGTACCGATGCGGCGATACGAGGCCTGGACCAACTCCCGAATGGCGTCAATCTGAGCGAGATCGCCACTTTCAGTCTTGGTAGACTCCGAAAAGCCTATAGGTGTTGTTGCTTTCCAGTATCTCTTTCGAGCAGCGATTGCCATTTTATCGCCAGCGAAGCGGTGCTGGAAAAAGTTGAAGACGGCAAATTCATCTCTCGTCATGATATACGAGTCGGGCTGATCCTGTACCTTATTCCAGATTTCTTCCAGTGCAGATTCAAGGATCTCTCTGATAGAAGGATACGAAGCCCCGTCAGGACTGTCACGAGCGATCTCGAGGCTCTGTGCAACAATATCTTGTCGAGATACTGCGCGCTTTGACAAAGATTCATCAAAGGCTTCTGTAGAAGGCTGGAATGATACAGATTGGCCTCCCTTCATATCCTCTAGGTGAGTTGTCTGTGTAACTTCCTGCTTTTCGCACGATTCGGAGACCGGTGAAATTTCCAAGTTGGCTGGTGCCCGACTCCTCGACTCCTCCTGCAACAATAGGATCTCATCACTATTGGGCAGGAATACTCGCGTGGCATTCATTTGCACCTTGATACTGTCGAGAGTCGAACGAATAGGAATCACTTGGGCCTCTCCAAAGGCATCAGTCGAAACAACATGGCCATATAATATGGAGGTCTTCGCATCGACTACCCATGAGCCGGAGTCACCGGGACTTAACGCTGGGAGCCATTAGCCAGTTTGTAATAACAGAGTCATCAAATTCACTTACAAGAACCATGCTCCATGGTAAGATCGTAGACCTCAACGAACGATGATCCAGGGGATATCAACACAGAGGAAGTGTCAAGAGACATTTCTCCAAGCGGCTTGGCACCTTGCTTCAGTACCATGACTTGCCTAGACACTGATACACAAGGATTCCCAACTGGAAACAGGATGGGTTCAAGGTCGCTTTCCTCCTCAAAATCTGACGAGTCAGATTGTCCATCTAAGACTACTCTATTGGGTAATGTCGCTTGTAGGCTCAAATCGATAATAGCCCAGTCATAGTTCTGTGCCATCGGAGCATTGAATGTATTGCAAAGGATGGTGCCGATTTCCAAGGTGTTTTGAGATGCAGTGGTATCCAGTCCCTTGTCATTCAAGTGCTCGGGATGTTGCACTGAACTTTCAGTCGTGATTGTCGACACGCAATCAGAGTCACTTTCGCTCTCTGAAGCGTCCGATGATGAGGAAGAGAACAGGACTTCTCTATCGTGCGTTAAGAGCTGATCAGATAGAGGACTGTGCAATTTCTTTAGAGAATGGGCAGCCGTCAAGCCAACTAGACGCTTGTGAGTGGCTTCAACCACAATGATACCACCGAAAGTCGCAACGACAGACACATTGCCTCGTCTCAGTCTGATGGGCGTTCCACACCATGTTCGCTCTGGCGCAGAGTCTGTCAGAACCTCTATCGACTCGTCATCCGTCAGTCGCAAGAGTGCCTTTTCCAGCACAAACACCCGAAAGTCAGGCAGAAGCTCTTCTTCAACATGACCTTGCGCGAAGAATTTCCTCACTCTCTTGGCGATTTTTCTTTCGCATTGAATGACTATATGGAGTTGGGCGCTTAGTGAGCTGAGTCCCAGGTATTTCAGCTTCATAGAAATATCTCCCGGGTCCTTCTTCCTTTTGAGGATGTAGTCCAGTAGTGGTTGAGTGTACAAGACCTTGATGTCGAAGAACCGTGCTTTCAGCCGGTCAGAAACAGGCCTGTCGAAGTGTCTGAGTTCTGTGCCGGGCAGTTCCAACCCGAGAGGCTCGTTGTGATGATCTTGAGATGATGGCGTGGTGATGCCGATGCCAGAATCAGACTCCTCATACTGAGGTGTCTTGGGATCTACCTGTTGTGCAGGTTTCGATGAGATGCTTGGAGGTGAGCGAAAAGGAACAGAAGCTCGCCAGTTTGAGAACTTGTGCCTCAGGCCTTCTGGGCATTCGACATCTGGGCTATCTTGGGTAGCCACCTGGGTTGAACTTCCCTCGCTGCCTCTAAGGCGGGACGGCAGTTGCCCCTGCCATCTTTCAACAGTCGTCATTTCGGCATAAGTTTTTTTTTTTTTTTTGTACAACTGAATCTCTTCAAATTGATGGAAGATTCGATTGACCAACTTCAATGCCAATACTGTCGAGGATATCCGCATATGTAAGACGTGACAAGTGTGCTTGGGGCTCAGCTTCGAAGGCGGTGGCTAAGCATCAATAATGCATAAGTAGCTGCATGAGCATCACAAATCAGACCAATCACTACACAATAATCAATTCGAGGACCATTTTCAAGCCTCGATCTGCAATCAGGCTCTCGACACACGAGGCTTTCTTTCAAGTCGTAATAATGTCGAGGCTCCGCGCTCTGACGCTCCGAGTTGAAATTCACCTCCAATGTTGAGACTCTTCACCGTATTAATTTTTTGCTTGTACCATGGCATCGAGAATTAGTAGCGACCTCAGCCAGGATGTATATCTTGACGTAGCGATAGCCTTATGGTCTTGGGATCTGTCTCAGTCCTGCAATGAACGACGACCTCATACCTGTATCCATCAACGCTGTATCGGGGGTCGCATTCCTCAGCTTCAGCGATATTTTGCGTACTACAAAGCAATTGTCTCAACTTACAGGGACGCAACATCTACGACAGCAAGAAACATAAAAACCCACGAGGACCTCTTCGGAATCATCTCCATACTGAAGACGAATTGTGACGCCACTTTGTTAGAACTTTGTCGATTGACTTGCGCGAATACAAAGTCACAGCAGACTGCTGGAACAAGTCAAGTCGATGCAGTGGCCCTTGGCGTCAAGGCACTTCTGATGATCGACCCTTCAGCCTTGCATCATTCTTCCGATAGACTTGAGAAGGGGACATACCGCATTCACTGGAGAGAGGACGTACCTCTCAGCAAATACATCCAAGACTCGTTTCCACTTGGTAATCACAATGTACTAAGCTACAATAACAGCGAGCTATTCGCGGATGTTAAAAAGGAGCTCAGAGCTGCCAACCTGAAGAAACGACTGGGTATCACCATTAGAGCGACATCAGATATTCGGAACCACCTGCACTTTGACAGGAAAAACAACTACCTCGAGGTTTATCACTACACGTCTTTTCTCAAAGAACAGTTGAGAGTGACTCGGGATGTTGGAGATTGCTCCAGTCCGTCTTCTTCACTCAAGAGGTAAGGTCCATGCAAACAAGAACTCTCAGGTTGCTTACAGTATGTAGAGGAGTATTACCTCGCCACCTAGTCCTTGAAGTATTGGACTCTCTCCAAGGGACTCTATTCCCGCTCTCAGATCCAAGATCCAAGAAACTTCTCCGCTCACTCATATCGAAATGCTCGTTCGATCCAGATATTCTCAACTTTGAAGTTAGTTCCGTCAGACGTGTGGGAGAAGAGAGCGTTCCGTATATCTACTTAGCCGACAGGCTAGCAGACTTATACAACGAGCTCCAGACTCCTCGACCTCGCGGCTGGCTCCAGCAGTCAATGCAGAGAAAGAGTGGTGCTAGGCATGTCATGATGGCCACACTGATCGGAGTCATCTTTGCTGTGCTCTTGGGAATAGCCTCGCTTGCTGTGAGTTCGTACCAGGCTTGGATTGCATATCAGGCGTGGAAGCACCCTGTTCAGCCTTCTTAGAGCTTTATGATTCAGTCAAGAAGCATGATGGCCGCAGCAACTTCCTCTGCAGCAATTCTCCCTGAAATGAGTCAAGTCGGTACTTCAGGTGTCACATACGACCACAGCTCGTGGAGAACGCGGGATCCATACGCCTTTGCTTGGCATGTACTTATGGAAGCTCAATTGATCTAGCGCAAAGAGATTAGAACAAGAACAGCATTGGGTCATAAACTATCACGGAAATTTGGCACTTGCGGGTAGATTGACGTTAGTTTAGATAGCCTGGCGAACATGGAAGCCTTAATCGCCGTTAGCAATCTACCGGCCTCTTCACTGACTAGCGTCTTGGCTTGTCACTCCTATCCTGTGGTTAGTCGCGTCTGTAATCAAGCTCCCATCAACACGTACTAAATAAAGACCGAGACGTTGCTCGTTCACTGCGTGCCTCTAGATTACTGGTATCACAATCCCAATAGTATCACACATCTTGTATGGCAATCTCATACGTGACATCCTAACTTTGTAATCAACTGAAACATATAACTAAGTAAATCCTTATAACAATCTCGGTACTGTCCCTCGTATAACATCAAAGTACTTGAACTCATGACAACATCCAAACTGTGTTCCCCCACTACCACCACTCTTTCCTAGCTGCAAACACCCTATCCACAAGGGCAGCCACAGGCATATCAAACTTACGTTGCTGCAAATGAACCGCTGCGGCTCAACTCCACATCTATTCCATATTTGAAGGCCTACGCCTTATCGCTGAGCCAACCACTGACGCAAAAGAGATTTCGCACGATCCAAATGAGAAATAGCATAATTGAAGTCCTGAAAATACGTCATGGCCGCAACAGGTTCATTAGAGCTCTGGAGATCATGTATATCGCATAGAAGATCAAGTGTATCTCTATGTTTAGCAGATTTGCACATGAGGTCATTCCCTTCGCCGTCTGGAAAACGTCGATTATTGAGAAGGGATCTATTCTCGCCTAGTTTTAAGTACTTGTCTACAGCACGCAGGTGACGGAGTACCCCGTTACCATCTAGATCCTCAATCACCTCTTGTACATTCTCAGCAGTAGCTAAGAGCCCTATCGCCGCAACAAATGGATCTTCGCTATTGCGCGAGGTCTCCGACGAGGCTTCAGCATCTGGCATATCAATATCCTGCATGAAGCTATCGTCAAAGGAGTATTCCATTTCGTCGATCTGGTTCAACACCTCTGTGCCCAGTTGCGAAGGGGAAAATGCCATATCTCCCTGAGCCACCGAAGGCTTGTGCGTCCTCAGTGACGTTATATCCAACCAGTATATTTGCTTATAAGTGATCAAGACGCGGCGAAGGTTCACAGAAGGGACCTACCAAAAGACGACCTTCTCGAACTAAACTATCTTCCGATTATATGGTATTATAGTACTTAGGTATGTGCCTTAAGAATTACGCGACGTATACGAGAAGAACTGATTATGATCGCGGGCTATGATACGGTTTAGATATCCTGCACAGAAGATGTTATTAATGGAGGCCTCACTGGACTGCCCGGTGTACGTGTACTCCGTGCTGTTGAGGCCATACTTACACTCATCTTCATTCGTAGTATTTAACGGCCTGATGATAGATGATGATGCAGGAGGGAAGAAAGCAAGAAAGTTCTGCTGCCTCACAGGGAGATGTCCGCGTTTATACGCATTTCAAGTCCCCACAATTGTGTGATCATATCGTTATAATTGGTTCTTTGTCAAGTTCACCCTCCATCTCGCGGCCGTTCCCCTTGTGATTGGGTCTGCTAGTTAGCGAGTAGGGCTGGACTTCTCAGTCCAGATTGCTATCCCTTGCTGCGGGCAAAGCAGAAGATCTCTTTAGAGTAGAACAGCTTAGATCCGGGGCGGTCCATCCCGCGACTAGCCAAGTCGAAACGACAGTTAGTGCGCATCCCAGTCAGCCAGACTAACAGCAAAAATCCTCGGTAAAGGGATCAGCCTGGAATAGGATCTGGGTTTTGCAAAGATATTGATTCTACTGGTATATCATCGAGCTCACCGCAAGATAAATCAGCTTCTCATGTCTGTCGAGTATATGTACGGTCTGTCGGACATAGGCAGAAGCAAGCACGCCATGCTTGAACCCGATTTTGGGAATTCAACATTATCGAATGGGCGTGAAGTGGCAGTCCATTTGACCACTGAAGTTGGATCCGTGCAGCTAATCGGTGGGTTTTCTAACGGTATGTTACAGACAAGGGCTAGGAGCTAGAAGTAAATGCTTACAAGTATGTAATGCAAAAACGTAGGGATGATGGAATATTCCAAGTCTGCTTTTATCGTTGATAAGCTCGATTACAGGGGTCTTTAAACTCGTCGGGTCCACCCTGTGGTGAACAAACGACTATATCTCGATTCTTGCTTTCCAGCATAAAGTCCTGGGTAAAGTTTTGCCACGTGAAACAGCACTCGGAATAACTAAAATATGGAGAGGCATAATATCACCCCCGAGGATTGGGTCTAGACGAGAGCGACGTAATCGAAAGCTAAATGTGAAGAAATTCGGTCACGGGAGATTGAAGGGTTACCCTAGCAGAGGTGACTCAGAATACCTAGGTTTAGCAGGTTTTTGGAGTACAGTGATAGGGATTCGTAGTGCAGATCCATTTTCTGCCATCTAAACTACCTAAGGAACTGTGTCATACAACATAGTGGCCGCAAACGATGATTTTGAGGTAGGCTTCGCTAGCCTGCCAGTCGAAGAACTCCTTGATAAAACTGGCGCAGCATCCTGATAAAGGCTGAAATACTTCTTTATTCAGCATGGGACTCGTATGCGTTACCCCCACGGCATCCTCCAATTACACCCAGGCAGGCGTTTCCGCTTCTCTGTTGAAATGTGGGTGGTATGACAGCTGGCAGACGGGTGAGTGTGCCTCGCGAGGAAGGTGGTGCACTATCGATGCCCCAAAGTTTCTTGAATTATCGCATGTATAAATGACTTGACCTGATCTCTCAGCGTATTTGCCTAACTTACGATGAAAAGTAAATACATATCAAATCGGTTCTGCTTGCATCGTTAGCGGTTTTGGTAGCCATCTTGAATGCATTGAATGACTTCTGCGAGCTTTGTTGTCAACCAGGCTGTGACCAACAGTTCTTCACATACACACGCATCTATGATGTGAAGGGAGGCCCACCAAACAACCAGATTTGGCTATCAAGATTAGCCAAAGACCAAGTTCATCAACAGACCAGGCTGCCGTCGTTTCCCACGCCTCTAATGCCCAATTTTATGCTCCTCCGGTTCCTAAATACTCAAGACTTATTGAATGTTCCGGCAGCCTACAAACTTTATCCTAAGCCAGAATGCCGTTGCATAACGAAAAGCAAGTGCAGGGAGTGAAGGACCTGTCGCCTCGCCAAGACGCGTCAGATGCCATCAACCAATTGGTGACCTTGCTTCACCAGTACTGTTCCGAGGGCGGTTTCGATACCTTGAAGGAAGTCGTCGGAGAGAACGAAGAACTCAAACAAGATAAAGCAAAGCTCCAAACCGCATACGATACGAACATCGAAGCGCTATCTCGACATAAAACTGAGTTTGAGAGACAGAAGGTCGATTTTGAGAAGCAACTCGGCTCCCAAAGGGCACAGAACGAGGCAATCCTCAAAGCAAAACAAGCAGCCGACGAAAGCATCAAGAAACGCCAAGCTGAATTGACGGCGCTGCAAGAGAAGCTCGAGATGCAGTCATCATCTGCCAAACAGTTGATGAATGAGATCAAGAAAAAAGAGTCCGCGATCAACGCTCTCGAGGCTACTAACGCTTCGCAGCAGGAAAAGTTAACGAAAGCAGAGAAAGAGTCGGCAACGTATCGAAGTGCAAAGGAGTCTATGCAAAAGCGAGTAGATGGTCTAACTACGAGCTTAGACGAAGCACGCGCAAGATTAACAACGTTTCATTCTTTCGTTGTCGAGCTTGACAACTTTGAGGCCAGAAGAGCCGAAGTGTACGTTAAAGCCAGAGTGCTACTATAACCAATTTCTAATATGCTTGAGTAGTGGAGATGCTTTGGATAGTATATTGAAAAACGCGCTCAGCTTCGTGGAATCGTCCATTGGAATCGCTCTAGACGAAGCATGCCTGACTGACGTAGCAGTATGGGGAAGGCTTCGAAATCACGCTTCCATCCAGCGCACCATCCCTCTCCCTGCTTCTAATTCTCCAGCCGCTAAGCAAATGAGGGTCGCCGCCGGTCTCAGGATCTACAGCATGGCTCTCGCCGATCATGTCTTCAGATCAACATATCTCACTCAAAACAGCGATTTCCAAGATGTTCTACGGGATTTGGAGACTGAAGACCCACTGCATGAAGCTTTCACGCGTGCGGTCCTGCTGAAGATCCAGTCAGCAAGGCAAGCTCGATATAGAGAAGCTCGTGCCAAGATGGTCACTGATCAAGTTTCTGACGCCATCGCCGACTTGGTCCCTTTTTCGCAGAAAGAAACTTTGAAGGCACGCCTATACCAGGTCTCATTGGAGGCATGCAAAGCGTGGTCAGTTATTCAGCAACTACTGGAGCCAGTCCGCCCAGTCTTTTCTTCGCATATGCCTGAGGACTGGGTGCCATTACCATCGTTAGAACCCCAACGCAACAGCAAGGCCGGACCATCCGGCGTTGCTCGGGAACCTTTGGTGACGCGGGCAGAAAACCAGGGCCAGCCGAGAGCTGAGTCTCATCCGATAGAAATTGACGACATCATGCAGGTTATTTGGCCAGCATTTTATGTTCTATCTTCTCAACATGAGGATGATGTCGGTGACCAAGTTCCAGAACTTGTCCACAGAGGGCATGTCATTACACGTTCACAAGGCAGGGAGGCAGAGGTCGAAATGTCACGCAGAAATGCGAGAAAGAACGCAAGACAGAACAATGGATCTAGCCCTACACAGAGGAAGAGAAGAGACTCAGCTGTCTTTTTATCCAAGGCCTTTCCTGGCGGTATTGGTACCGAAAAGGGCAATTAAAGTAGTTCAAAGCTGTTATGCAGCTAAGAACAATCTTGTACACATTAGCATAGTCGTCAGGGCTTTTTCCTTCTTTCCTTCTCCGCCTCTTTCTTTCTGTTCTTCTTTCTCTTTATTTTCAACTTTCCTTCTTTTATTCTCTCCTTCTCTCCTTCTTTGTTTTCTTCTCTCTCCAGCAAAGATTCTCTTTTAACAGATTGTTTAGTCTCGTCCCCTATCTCAAGCTCAGTGGTACAGTTGTATTTATCAGTAGCCATCACTCATTTGGCTATATTCTACAGAAAGATAAGTTATTGAAAACTCAGATTCGAGAAAGAATAATGATGCTCTTCCGGTAAAAGCTAGTGTCGCAATTTAGCTGTTCCGTTGATGTTGTCCATATGATACGAGCCTCATGGACTAAACTTTACGACCGTGGTAACTCAGATCTCATAAAGTCGCTCGTCCTCCATCTTCCTCGATGTTTTATTTCTGTGTAGGTCATAAAGAGCCCAGTTCCACGAACATTTGTCTCACAAAATCGGGGAATCCGAAGCTCTCAAAGTAGCGAAAGACGATAAATGATACTAGTACCAAACACTATAAAACAAGTAGAAAGACCGTGATACCATGGAATTATGTAGCGAGATATGCCATGCCAGTGGACTGGAAGTCGATATGCCACGGCCATGTTAGGGCTATTGCAGCACCATATGAGAGAGAATAAGCAAAAAGGCCATTTAAAGGGCAGCTGAAACCTTTTTGCATATATGCACCGATAAAGAGTCCAACACTGTATTGTAGTAAGGCGCGGTACCTCAAACAGTCAGAGTGAGAAAGATAGTGTAAAAGATTTGGCAAAGAGGGCCTGTCTACCGAAATGAAAGTCGCTGGACTGACGTGGTTTGAGATATTGACCGAAGTCCCACCAGCGAGAACACCAGCGCCGGGATGTCAAAGAACGGCACCGTAAAGACGACCAGCTAGACCAGGAACAGGATGATTCGTGCAATACACCCCGAAACAAGAGATGATGAAATCATCCCAAGCGCGGAACTTCGTATTCTGTCCCCAACCCATGTCTAGACTGTGATCGCCATACCCTCTCCGGCATGGAGTTCGATGCTTCACGCTAAAAGTCAACTGATAACATTGTGGATGTTGGCTCTTACAGCATGTTGGTTCAACGAACCTCTGACCAAACGAGCAATCAAATTAGCTTTGCTACCCTAACCATGAAGAGAAAGAATGCCGTTTGGATGTATGCTAGTCAATGACTGTGCATGTCGCTTTCTCAGGTCATCATCATACATGATTCATCCGTAGGCCAATAAGGAAGCTTGAGTAGGAGGAGGCCCCCGAAGGTACTTAGAGAGTTGACCAATACTTTTTAACCAGTCGCAGACATCAGTAGAGGAAGAATCATCATGCAGCTATATCCCCTAAAGCAATTGTTCAATCAACTGCCGCGGAAACAGCTTCTTTGCCTTTTGTCGCTGATTTATTGCGTCTCAATGTGTTTCTACCACCTGTTGGCCTAGATTGCGGCTATTGGAAATGGGACAGGTTTCGATGACAGTACTACAAAGTGGATCGCACTGGAGAGACCTGTAGAACGAGGCTTTTGTTTGAGCTATGAAGTTAACAGACGAATTGCAAACTATGCAAACAAATCACAAAGAAAGACAACGCGGTAGGCGGGATGGGCAAAAGAATGGTGCAACTTCGTAAATGGAACTGCTGCGCCAGTATCGCAAGATGTAAAGAGGACTTGGCGGAACTTGAAGTCTAGATTCAGGGGCTGGACAAGCAGCATTTCAGAGATGGGGGCGGTGATGCCAACATTTCGTGTCCGCTCCGGAAATACATTTAAACCATAGGAAAGCATTGCCCATTCAGCGGATCTACACGCGAGCTTCTATAAGCGCCGCTCACCGACCTGCTCAGCTATCGTCATCCAGTACTCTCATCCTTTCACTCCTTATGTCTCATTAGTGGCTAGAAAAAGCAGGAAATCTCAGTGAATTTTCGTTGTGCTGGTCGGCATCAAAAAGAGGACATACAGTAGAGCTGTCTCGGCGTGTTTACATCTACACCACGCGCCGTCGTCGCTCTACCAATAAAGCCCTACTCATCCATTCAGGTCCTGTGACAAAATTTTTCTCCCTTTTACTATTATTATTTATTTATTTCTTGATATTTATTTCGTTGGTTCTTTGTAACACCTTGTAATCAAGGTGTCCCGTAGTAATGAGAGCTAAGTCTGGTACGCAGTGTTGCCAGAAACCAAGATCAACTCGGTTGGTATCATCTAGGAAGAAAGAGAAACCGTTCTGTATCCAAAGCAGCTCCAGTAGTCAATAAAATGGACCTCGGTAATAGCTTGAGCCCTCTGTGTCTTCTCAAAGACTACGACCTTAGGCACGAGCCATGTTGAGTAGCAGTGCAATATCTACAGTAGGCCTATAGTCCTCGCTGCCTGGTGGAATGACTTAACCAGTTTCCTATGTGAGGAATTCTGAGGCTGGTAGTGTTCAGGGTTATTTTGCGGCTGTTGCTTCTCCTATCCCCCAATTTTGGTCCCATGAAAATTGGGTGTTGATGGATTACAAGGCACCGACAACATGAATTGTTTGGATCGTGGTACGGTCGGTGTTCGCTCTCTAGGGGGGTTGGGGCCGAAGGGTGGCGCCAAGCTCAGGTTTGCTATATTCCATGTGTCCTAGGCCTTCTCGGACGGATACACTACTAGATACTATGGATCTGCCGCATGATCGACCGGAAATAAAAGCTTCTGAAGGAAATCGCCATAAAGCCAGCGATTGAGCACGTTCGGGAGCCTTGATCTATCTATCTGCCTTCCGAAATCATGCTTGGTCTGGTGACTGCGTGCTGTGGGCTCTGACGCTTCTGGACTCTTCAGCGGTGGAGGAATGGCCATAGAGACACTCTTGCGCATCCCTCCTCTAGCTACCCCGGAAAGGGCGAAACCCGGTGGCATTTTCGTGTGAAAGGTAGTGGGAAAGATGCACCCCAACGGTCTAACATGCTAAGGTATTGGCGGGAGGGCTGTCTCTTGGGTAAGACTGATCTGATCTGGCACCTACGTCCCACCGGATTTGCGAGTTTCATTCAGTTTTATGGGCAATTCGGGATTCTGGTTACTAACAGCTAGAAGCTCCGTACAAAAACGATACCTATAGGTCAAAGGCTGATCTCGGCTCAAGTCTCAGCGCTGCTGGGAATGCCCTCTTCTCTTCAATGTTGTTGTAAGTCTTCATTCCACTTTCGAACCTTTGCTGCCCTTGAAGTCTCGCCACATTTCTGCCAGAGATGCCTCCAAGTTCGTTTGACATGTTTCAAGTGACGTATAGATTTCGGGCAGAACCAACTCTGAGGGCCAAGACAATGGCGAATCAGGACGCCCGTATTGCTTGTCGTGTCTGGGCTGCAGATTGGGATTCGTAAAGTCCTGTGAACTGCAGATCACAACAACGCAATATTTTCGGCCGTTCACCACGATTGTTGTGGATTTCCGTCTGAGGCCGACTCGAGTGTCACTCGGAATATCTGTGATGCAAAATCTAGGCTCGGATGCGTCAGAATGCGCAGGCGAGCCGGACACTTGGTCCAGAACTTCAAAGACAAAGGCTGCGTTCTGGCTTATGAATTGAGCAGCTTCTCTATCATCTGGACCGCGCGAAGCCAACTTGAGACGTCCATCGATACATTGAGTCACAATTGTCCGGGCATCTGCGACTGTCTCGATTGGCATATAGCCGGTGGGATCCAAGGCAGTGGCTGGAGGAACCATATCGCCTGTGAAATCAGGGAGAGTGAAAGTGAGCAGGAAAAGGTTATCAGTATACAAGATGAGCTGGCAAGTCTACGTCTTGTTTCTTCACTGCGAAGCGGACTCCCTGGTTTTTAAGCGCTAGAGATATGTTAACTCATCTTATTTCCACTGTCCAGCCGCATCACTGTTGGTTCCTCTTCCGGAAACGATAAAACAATCCGTATTCTAACATTGCGAAGCCATGTGAGGGGAAGGTCTAACACATGGAAGAATTCACATCACGTCAGAGTGGACACCCTCAATAAAGCCAAAGTTAGGAGTTGGCCTCAAAGTACAGCCAAAGAGCCTCAATATTCACTTTTAGGTTTGGAACTCTCTATCTTGACGCTTGTCTGCTGAAGTCACTGCAATGCCCGTCAAATAGAACCAGCGAGCTTCTTTACCTGCTTTCCAGGACAAAGCCTTTCTATTAGATGATCCTGAACCGCTTCCTTGCAATGGCTCAAACTGACCAAGTTCTACTTTTGTGAAATGGAATTTGAGCGTCGGAGAATACGGGTTTAACAAAAACGTTGCACATGGTTGCAAGGTTCCTGGCCTGTATGTTTGGCGCCTTGTCATAACCCTGACAGTTGGTATTCCGAAATGAACCCTTGCAAACAAACATAGTCGCAACCTTTCGACGAATGCGGTCCAATGGGCTTTGTCCCATTTGTTCAGGTGGTGCGTGAAAGTCGATCTAGGACGTTCAGCTTTCAAACCTGTTTGTCAAAGTCCATGATATGGCGAGTTGTGGCGTTAGAGTTTACACGCACGTTGGTTCACTCAAGGACGTTTGAAAATTATGCCCACTGACCAATTGGACAATCAGAGGATAAAAGACTGGCTCCTCGGCGTGATGAGAGAACCAACAACACCTCCACTATCATGTTGGGCATAGCTGAATTAACACATAAGAGCCCAGCTGAAGCTGAAATAGTCAGGTTTAGCGTCGCACTAGGAAGCCAAGACATTTGATCGACAACGAGGATCATGCTGAGACGATAGATTCTGACGATACGGAAAATGAGTTCATCAATGCCGATGTTGGAGAGAACGCACGTTGGCACGCCGTCTTGCCGCGTTCATTGAACGCTTTAGAGAAATTTTGAATTGAGGTCGTTGCTCGAACCAGATAATAAGAATGGCAGGCCTGAAGAGGCAGAGAGGCTGAGCTTATTTGCGTTGTTAGTGCCAGGCGCTTACAGCCTGGTGTACGGTGTAATTAGGCGATATCAGTGAGTGGGTATCACCGTGCTCCACCCTAGCGCAAAACCAGGTAATCCCGTAGCGATATCATGCGAGTGTGGCGGTCGGGACAAATAGGGCCAATCACCACGCTGTCCAAGGCTCCCCGCTATTCACCCAGATTGTCCAAGCGAGCATCATTCTTTTCGGCAATCGACCTTTTCTAGCCCCGCATGCTTAACTTGACAGGCCTGTTGGAGGACCAAATGCTCAGCGTCTCACCTCCAGTAGCTGAAGCGAGGTTTGGGCGCGTTTTGGGGGCAGTAGTCAGAGCAGAGAGTATTTCGGAAACGCCAGAAAATCAGAAGCCGTAATCGGTTCCTACCGAAGCAAAGTGCCTCGCATCCGTCTAAATAAATGCCCAGCCCTAAAAACCGCTGGCCTTACCGCCTACCTACCGTATTGCATCCGGACTGCTTAACAAAACTTTCGGAATATCCTATTATATATCGGCACCGATATTTCCAAGTGCTTATGCCAAGGTCACTGACATTATCAGGATCTAAGTTGACGCGCCATGGCGTGGATCTACAGCATCTATCATCCTTAAACCCTGAGTCACGAATGCCTTCTTACCCGACTCAATGCGGTCTCATCTTAATTTGTCAACCCGCTAGAAGGAAACTTACTTATTACTCTCTTGGCTGCCAGTGAATAAAGTTATTGACCATATTTAGCCAAGTATCAGTTCAATGTCTTCCAGATCTTGCTCTTCCCAAAGCTCCTTTTGCACGCATCCACAAGCTCGTCCATAGGTAACCCCCACCCAATCCATTTCACCCATAGAACACCATAAAAGTCTTCCCAGTGCACCCATTTCTCTCCAAACTTGCTGTTTGGGAACTTACGTCTGCAGATGGCCACCAACTCAAGTAACTGATTGCGTTCTGGAAAATACACGTTTTGGAGTCAGTCATCAGGATATCTAGCTTTTCAGCCAAAAGCAAGATATTAGGCAGCAGTGAGGGCAATAATTCTATTGCCCATATGTGTTTATTGGTGTTCTTTACCTTTGTGCCTTGAAGGTGAAGCCTCTTTTAACCTCTCAACCTTATCACAGCGTTCTGGAAATGGATTTCTAAATGTACCTTTCACAGCGAGAAGCATCCCTCCGCCATCCGCTCTAGGAAAGCTAAGTGAATCTTCATCTTGTGGTAATTGGAGCCAGCCGCCAAGTCTCCTTTGCTTGTCAAATAGACATGACTGAGTATACATCCACACTTGATAACTGTGGTGGTATGTCTGGAGACCTCCAAACCATGCGCGCTTCGTGTGGCACGAGATGAAGGGACCATACTTAAGTTTTGGCATTGTTCCGCGTTTTTCTGAGCACGATTTTGGGACAGGCCACAGGAATGTCCCTCCAGGAAAGTTTACGCATTTGTATAAGTGCTTCCCTCCAGCTTTCCTTGGGATGTAGCCGTCTTTCACTGGCGTCAAAATCTCTTCAACCTCGAAGCACAGGTCCAAACCTCGAGCTACAGCATCATATTCTCTTCAATCCACACCAACTGCGATTTTTGACACTCGGCCTACTGAGAGCCTAATAAAAAATGGCTATGGACAGAACATCATGGAATCGCTTACCTCCCGAGATCCAGAACGAGATTGTTGGTCTGCTGCTAATTCTCGGCGGGAAGTGCGGTCAGCTTGCCACTGTTTCCCGAGTTTGACGATCAATTATTGAGCCGCTCAACTCTGCCGAGATCAGTCTGACGGTACCTCGCCTTACCGACCTTGACTCTCAAGCTATTCTGGCCCGAAAGAGAAACCAGATTCGCTATATCTGGTTTCGGGTGGAACTGAAGCAGTACGATTGCACGCATTGTGTGAACACTGACCGGGACTATTTTGGCTTGGACGACGATGACAACCAATTCATCGTGGACGCGTTCGAAAACTTGTTCACAACACTGAGCGCATGGGAGCCTCGTGGTGTCTTAGTCCTCGATATCAGCATCTACTCGCTCAGTGACAACCAGCACTGGTTCAAGTACATAAGCTTCTAATCAAACACTACATAGGCGAGCCGTCTCATCATGAACACGAACATGGAGCCACCATGATGAATGGCCCGGCTCATGGCTGGTTTGCCGGATAACGTGTCCTTGCTCCAGGCCAAGACGCCATCGATCTTACATTTGAAGAGATCATGGGCGAGAGAACTTGTTATGATGAAGAAGCTGAGATGGAGTGGTGGCAAAGTCTCCCTTGTGTGTCTGTTGTTGGGGTCGTGCTCTTTCGCCAACAGACTCGCCGACGATGGAAGCCAGTCGCAATCGCTAACATGCTTACACGGTTCCCAAGCATAAAGGAAATTTGCTATGAACCCTGGAGAGAATGATTTGGAATTGAGATGCATATCGATAAATGCAAGTGTTTCCTTGATCCCTGACACTTAATTGATGCAGCCGCTAACCACCCGGAAACAGGCAACCAAAAGCTAATCAAAAGTTTTCCCCGGATGGGATCATTATGCAAGCTAACAATATTCGAAAACTTCAATGAGTATTACCCAAAAGCTACCAATGTCCCACTATTAGGGTACCATGCTCAGCCGTAAGCTAGAAGCTTGCTCGCACTAGCCTGCACCTTGAGATGCTATCTGCCTCCTTTATGGTCGATGCCAGTCACTGCTTCTCGGCGCCTCAGATTCAAGATTCATGGACTTGAAGTAGGTTTACTTCACTGGCGCTAACTTCAAGTGTCCTCACTGGATATGCAGACCCACTGCATATAAATGACATGCTTCAGACTGCTGCCGCTACTGCACTTAAGATGCCGAGACTTAACATAATGGAGTTATGGAACGGCAGAAAAGGCGTAGCGATGCTCTTTCGCTACCAGAGGGCTCGAGAAGATTATACGGGGGACTCAGAAATTGCTCTAGGGGTTACAGTTATGGAAGCTTGGGATATGGTTGCTTACCGGCACTGCCATAGCAAGGTCGTCATACAAACCTCTTCGATCGATCCAAATGGGATTCAATGACATGGTGATGCTATCGGCCATCTGGGACTTCTAACTGAGGTCACTAGGCCTGTCTCGCTACGGCAGATCCTCAGCGAACCTGGGTCTCACGCTTGAGACCATCACCATCATCACCACTATCATTATCATCAACATACAGAAGAATTGGTGCAATGATCGAATATTGGTAATCACAATGTACTTAGGTACAACAGCAACAGCAACGGCAACGGCAACGAGCTGTTTACAGAGGTTAAAAAGGAGCTTAAAACTATTAACCTAAAGAACAAACTAGGGATTACTATCTTAGGGTTTATGGCCGGGATCTTCGCTGTATAACAGATTTGACATAATTGTTATGTGGCGCGAATCCAGACGGTCCAGACACATGCCCAGTAGTCGTTTTTATACACAGTGGGCCCGATCTCTTAATCTAAATGTCGACTACCCGTTGGCTCATGTGGGGCTAGGGCCCCAGGCGATCCAACCTAGCAAGCTAGGTTGGCCACAAAATGGCGGGACAGCCACAAAACCTCGGGACATCGACGATGCCCGATTTTAGCCCGTGATTCGCCCCCTTTC